>JAOZJS010000247.1:0-53793 GCA_025882695.1 Amerodectes protonotaria | reverse complement strand
CATTCCATTTCATTTGATTCCTCAAATCATTATCATCATCTTGATCAGGAGCGATCAACCTTTTTAGCCAACGGGTCAATCGGAATTTTAAAATTGTTTGGCGGGCCGCACACATAAAGTGCATTGTAGAATGTAGACCTACGACGACATCTCTCGACAACAGGAGAACAGATATACACCTTCTTCGCTTGTTTATAGTGAGTCTCTTCATTGTGTCAAATCATCATATCCCACCAATCATACAGAGGAATACGCCTTCTTCGCTCGTCTACAGTGTGCCTCGTCATCAGACCAGATCAGCACATTGTACCATTCAAAGAGCTGTACGGTTTTTTAAGGCGTCAAACATACACACTGGTTGCACTGGTTAAAGCTGATTGCTTTCCATAGGCTTATAGTCTATCTCGTCATAGGGTCAAATCATCACCGGACCAATCAGAGAGAGAAATATAGCCTCGTCTCTTGCTTATAAATGCTTGGTGGGCCGCACCAAAAATGTTTGATGGGCAGGACGCGGGCCGAGGGTTGCTCAACTCTGAGCTTGATAATGATGATTGTCATGATTCTTGGAAACAATAAGAACAACCAGATTCAGAATAAAAAATACTGTCTTATCCTTTGTGGATACAGCTCTTTGGACAAATTTGAAATGAAATGGACCTCCCAATATAAAAAAAATCCAATGTGTGTGCCCGTTCAGGATCGATTGATTGATTCATTTTGTTTGGCTCATTGAGTTTTGGCCATTGAGCCAAATCCTGGCGTAGATTCTCCCCGGATACAGAGGATACACTTTGGTGTCCAAGTTGATGGTGGTCCGTCCACAACAATAATGATTGATTGTTAGCACCATCGCTCAGAACGCATGCTCTATCCGAATAGAATTCCGGTTTTTAATGATCATCTCGGAAGCTTTCCGATGATCATGCTAGTTTTCGAATTTTTTTCAAAGTTAATTGACTTCGATTCGAAATTGAAAGGTCCCAGCGATCGATGGATCGATCTATGATGATGATCCAAGCTTGCACAAATAACGCGCGATGATTAATTAATTTGCAACAAATACAGCTAAATACTGGCGTGATGGTCTTACAGATCCTACGGTCTGGTCTGGTCAAACACAAGAGGAAAACGTCGTTGGCCAAGATCATTAATTTTGATTTGGAAATTTCGATTATTTTCGATTCCAATTCTCGCTTTTTTTTTTGCTGATCTAAGCGATGGAAATTTTTTTTTGAAATTTCTAAAATTGAAATATCCAAAAAAAATCGTGTGCGTGAACGTGCGCACTGGTCAAACACTGGGGCCATCAAGGAGGGAAAACCGATTCCCAAAGACCTAGACCGATTTTCCAGGGCGTCCGAGTATTTGTCCCGGGACAAAAAAAAATATAATTGATGATCATCATGATGATTTGAAAACTAGTGGTAGTTTTCGAATGATTTATTAATCATTATCACAGAGTGTTTTTTTCCGCTCTCATTCGGAAGTTTGAAACATCTTTTCTTCTTACATCTTGTGTGTCCAGCAAATTTTCAGAAATTATGCAGAAATTCGAGCTGATCCAACACTAGGCCTTGGGATATTTCTTGAGGTTTCAAGTTTACAAGCCTTGAAACTGGAACCTCTACAGATTGAATCCAAAACTGACCATTGTCCGGCACGACCAAGCACGTGTCTTTAAGACACAATCCAAGCAGATGCAATTAGTTCTGGACAATCTACAATTACATTAAGCTCTTTCAGTTATTGCTGTTGTTCTGTGTTTGGTGGATAATTATTTTGTCAAGCATTCTTATTTATTATAAACATCGAGATTGACCTCTTGCGACCAGAGAGGACTAATATTTATTCGGTCCCATAACGATATTACCGACGGTTGACCTGTTTGACCTGAACCTGGCCATCATCATCATCATAATCATCAGAATATAATAACAATAATTTGTCCATTGAGAAAATTAAATTTCCATTTTGGTCCCAAAACATCTCCTCTCTTAATATCATTTATAAATGTGATGGTCAAGCGCGCATCCTTGGACATTTCGGGAAAAACCAATTCGATTATGTCGTTGCTGGTTTCGGTGAAAAGTAAATAGACACCTTTCAGCTACGGAAGTACCAGAGGGGTCTATTTATTTTTTGAAATCGCCGATAAATAAATTATTTTTATTGGGCATGTGTGCACCTTGTGCGCTTGGATCCGATTCTGATCATAATGACCAAGAACACGACGATTAATTGAGCAAAAATTGAATAAAATAGCCATTTTAGTTGGCGGGTAACGCCAATAGTGGACATATCTATGGCCATCAGGGGACAAACTTTGTCCATTCATTCAACCATTCATTATTACCGTTGTTGTTGCGGTTGTTGTTTAGGGCCATTTTGGATCGATACTGGACATTGGTCATCACTTCATCCATATCATAGCAAACTTCCATTCTTTTTTTTTGGTTGTTTCGATTTTGGTTCTGGTTTTTTTTCCGGGAATCCAAGGCCCAAAATTTACATTCAGTTCAATTCAATTCAATTCAATCCAATTCATTCAGGTTGGCTGGACATTGTCCAGCTCCTCTTGTTGTTGTTTTTTTCATTATTCTTGTTTGTCGGTCGCTAACCGCACCACAAATGTGTAGTTTCAAGCGGGAATGGTCCGGATATATCGAAATAATAATAATGATTGTAATTGTTGTAATGAATGAGAGGTCCGAAAAAAACACTGCATCCATTGTAATGTCCGCATCAATGGACATTGGCTATTTTGTTTCTTCTTGTTGTCCATACATTCATTTTTCGCTTCTTAATTCATTTTAGCGTTCTTAATTGAATACCCTCGGTCCCTTTATTGTTACTATCATTTTGGTGAATGGTACCACGCTCATAAACTGAAGTGATACTTTATCCTCAGGATTCAGGATCCTCTAGCTCCATTGTCCGGTTGGTGGATCAGTCCGGCCCAATGTGTCCGGTGGTCCACTTCAACACGTGTGGCGATCCAATAGCCGATGAACAATATCCAGAGTTCGATTTATAGTATTCTTTTTTTTATAGTAGAGAATTCCAAAAGAATCTTATTTTTTCTGGTCTCTAATCTAATCTAATAAGTGAAATTCGAAACATTGGCGAAAACAACCACACTTTTGAAGGTGGTACTGGTGGTGGCCCGGGGATGTTACTGCAGAAAAATAATGTTGGATATTGTTGGTTGTTTTTTATATGTTTTTCATTGTTGTTGTTGTCAATGTCCAGTACGGAAACCAGGATTCGAACAATAATAACCGATAATAATAATAATAATAATAACATTCTGAAATGGTGGTCTGATCCAGAAAGAGAGCACTTCAAATGCTTTTAATTGGATTTTATTCACCAAAAAATTTAGGAACGGACCCAAAACCGGAGAATATAGCTTCTGGTCTATTTGTTCTAGGTGGTATTGTGCTCTTGGATTTTTATTTCATAACGACAATTGACGCAATTAAACTTTTTTTCTTCATTTTTTCAACAGCAGTTCTAAATTCTGGTTGCAGTTTTGATATTTATTTCACGCTTCACCGATGACCCAAAGTCCAAATCCTAGGACCACCACCATGACCAAAATGAATTTCATTCATTCATTTTGGTGGACCAATGTGTGTGTATGTCCATGTATGTTCCTTGATTCGATTAATTCATCCAAATTAAGGACAATGATTCGAACCAGAATGGAAAACAAGTGAAAAACACTTGGACAAAGTGCGCGAAATTCTTGGATTCCAGGCGGCAAAATCCAACAATCAAATTTTCGCTTTTGTCCAAGTTCCAAAAATCCCTAGGATTGGGACAAACACCATGGTCATCCATCCATAAGATAATTCGGGATTTGGGCCTTCTGGAACATCAGAATTACCAGAAATTTTTTGGGTGGAATTAAATCGAAAAAAAATATTCGAAAATTTGATTTTAAATTACATTTTAAATGACCTCGAAACACACACACACACACATATTCTTCTGTTTGTCGCTCGTTATTTTATTTTTCGTTGAATTTCCACTAGACTAAGCCCAAGGCTCAAAGAAGGTCGATCTTCCCTATTGACTTTTCCTTTTGTTTCGGTCCTTAGGGACTGCCTTTTGACAGTTCAATTTTTCCCTTTAAGAATAATTTTAGCTGGGGCACCTGGAATCCAATCCAAATCCGACCAGACAACGAAAGAGATGAATAATTACCAAGAAAAAATATGAATTATTATAACCATCTTCTTCATTTTTAGACTTTGTTTCTAACAGTACCAACACAACAACGGAACCTTAAGCAGCCCTGATAATTTATTACCATTGTCAAATGTTACAAACTACAGCAATCATAATCATAATTTTTCTGGCGTTAATTTCTGAGCTTCTGTAAATCATTTTTTTTCGTCCTCTAACTGAATGGCTGAAGCCAATTAGTCTTTTCTCTTTTTGAAAATGAGCTGCCCGTACTATTTGAACATACCGGAACTCGTGTTCACATATAGCGTGCCGGATCATTTCAAAACCCCGAACCATTTCCTATTCCTATTTGCATTTTGATAATCTTTTTAGCTCTTTACCAGGATTTGTAACCCAAACTACACCATGAAGCCATGTAACCTCCACCGTATCCCCCTCAAATTTGGATCATATTGCTAAATTAAAACATCCAACCTTCTTCAAGCAGAACAGAAAATTATAAAATGTTTGACAAGTTTGTACAAGTCCATTTTTCATGCTTAACGCTCATCCTAGAGGATTAAGAATTTTCAAAAATAAATTTTGCATTCTTTTTGGCAGAAAAATCTACATTTTTAAACAAATGATACAAATGTTCCATGGTAGCCGTGTAACAAACAGTATAGGGTGGTTTAATCCAAAAACTAATTTACGGGGCCATACAAAATAACCATCGAAGTCTGATGATTTATAACGTGATCAATCCTATCAACCAATCACCTTGAATTCAAACATTTTAGCGCCGATTTTTTAAATAATAATCAACCGTTTTTCCTGAGAAAACCAACCAGTTGGATTGTGAGAGCGCATAAAACAACATCAACCACGATTGGAATATCCAATCGTTGTGTGCGTTTTAGGGTAATAAATCCTTTTAACACTAAAATATAGTTTTGGAGCTGCCAGAGCACAAATACACATCAAACGATAAAAAGATTTGTTTCATATAAAATAACCATCACCATTATACATGGCGTGTGGCTGTTGTTGGAATGAAATAAATGTTTTGGGGATATTATTCCATGTTGATGATGATGATGATGATAATGGTCGTCCATCAACACGGCATGGTTTTTAATGACTTTAATCTTGTAATTAACTGCTTCTGTGTACTTATCTCACTCCTTACTCTGCTTGTTTGCTCTGTTTAGCATTCAAGAATCGGTGAAAAAAAGTAACCCTTTCGATTTCGTTTGAATGTAGAATGAAAAATTAGCTTTCAGATTTCGATGAGAACAGTTTTTGCAATGTGTTTACACAAAACAATTTGTCGAAAAAGGGGCTGAATGTCCCTGGGCAAATACCCGGGAACCAGCCCGATAAAATCGCAATTAGGCTTTTCTTTTCGGTCATCCCTCCGCATCAATTTGAACAGGATTTTCAAGAGGAACAACAAACGGGTTGAACAAGCCATAAAAATCAATTGATTGTTGTTGTGGATTGTTGATTCTGATGCGGCCGCGGTGTGAACACGGTCCCAGATCATTTAGTGTCAAAATTATCTTAATCCTATTTTCTCTAACGCTCCCAGCGTACCATGGTTAAACTTTCCCAAACTAAAATCCTTGAAAAACTAACAACAATAATCATAATAATTCCAATTGATTCATTACACTATTTCAGCAAAGAACACCCGGGTAGGTTTCGACAATTAATTTGACTAATTACCAGCACAAGTTCTAAAGTCGGGCAAAAAGGGCCCGCGCACGGCACCAAAAGCATGAACGTTGTCCATTGTTTTGATTTATCGGACCATGGCCATAACGTAAAAGGGTTGTTCGCATTGAAATTCATTGATTTTCAATGAGAATTTCAACCCTTTCGAAAAACGGTAAGTCCTAGGTGTCGCGTGTCAACAATTTGTCAAAAAATCTGTGCATATCCCATCATCCCAAGATTGGAGAAAATCTTGGATGAAGGATTTGAAATCCGGGTAACGTTTTCTAGGACCCAGCTAACAAGCAATAAGTTTTTTAGGCTCATTGCTCGTAAAAGTCGCGCCATTGTTCATGGATGTTCATTTTTTTTTGGTTCTAATAAAGCAAGATTAATTAATATGTAAATAATATCAAGGGCCGAGGCCATTCACACACAAAACGGATTCTCCAAGCTACTTTTCCGGCCCGCAAAAAGGTTTTGGATCGGGTGCTCGGATGAGTCATTCACAAACTCATTTGCCCGCTTTCCCGGTTCCACTACAGAAATTCTGCTTGCTTACGGTGGAGAAGATCATTGACTTGATGTTTTTCGAGACAAAAAACAACAACAACAACAATAACAACCAGAATCCTGAGAATTTGACATTTCAATGACATTTAAATTGTATGGTTTCTCTAACGCACACCGAAAAAAAAATAACCAGAATGATCCAAATTTGCATGTCTGTCACGTTGTTGGTGTGTGTGTGTGGGAGGTGGTGGGTTAGACACTGATCCGGAAGAGAGAGAGAGAGAGAGATAGGGAAAAACAACAACAAAAAAAGACCCAAGATAATCATAGACTTGATTCAAAGATGATGGAAGAGGACACACTGAATCGGGCCCATCACATCTTTCTCCCAGGGTCCATAAGGATAGTGATTTTTTCTGTTTTTTGTCTTGGTTGTTGTTTTTGTCCCAAAGTTTGATCCATTATAATCAATCAAACTGGTTAAAAAAAATTGGTAAAAGTGTGAAAAAAAACAACAAAAACATCCATCGGGACCCAGCCAAGCGGAAGAATGCGCGCGAGCTAGACGCGACAAACCCGTTCATCATCGAAATTAAATTCAAAAAAAAATGAAGAAAGACAAAAAAACAAACAACGGATGGCGAATCCTTGCTGTTTTTTTTTGTTTTGCGCATTATCTACGCATATGACCTTGTCTCATACCGTGTGTAAGTTTTCTCTGAAAGCTCTGCCAGCCAATCGTCTGCCAGAAATGATGATTGATGGGCTTGGCTTGACACTAACAGTAATAGGCAGGCTGGACTTCAGTGGAAAAATCTAAAAAAAAGGGGAGGCACCACCGAGAGTCGAACTCGGATTGCTGGATTCAAAGTCCAGAGTGCTAGCCATTACACCATGGCGCCACCTTGGGATGATGAAAGAGGAGCACTTTCGCTATTTAAAATATCCCTTTTTTTGCCGCATCCTTCAGGTTTCTCTCTTGTGTTTGTCTGGTGGTGATAAATGAAAATCCTGCTTACGGTGGCAAATCTAGAATCTCTTTTTCTCTTGAAACGTGTTGGGTGCTTGGATGCCGTTATTAGCGAAGGCGCGTAAACAGGAAAAAAATTATCATTTTATGCACGCGCAGATAGATTATGCAAGAGAATGGCTTTACATTGGAAGCACCTTTAGCGCCCGTTAAATGAGCGATTCAAATCAAACAAGTGAACATTATGATAATTACAGGTAACAGCAAGAGAGTTTGAATTAATCACAGGTTCTACGTTTGGGCTGTATAATTGGTGGTTTGTCACATGTGTGTTCGCGCCAGTTTTGCATTCGAAACAAATTTAAATCGTCCAATCAACCTGGTGAGCTGATGCCAGGTAATCGCAATGAAGCGAAAATCATTTGATGTGCACTTAATTCGGTGTTGAGAACCATCAGAAAAAGGCTTCAAATTTTGATCGTAAAAAATCAAAATCTAAATTCAAAAAAAAATTTCTGTTCATTTCTGTGGCGTTTTTCCCTTGAATTACCCAAAAGCTGCTCTAAAGCCATGTTCAAGCGGGGCAAGCTAAAGCCACATTTCAGCTTGGCTCCGCTTTAGCTTGGCTGTTTTTTTCTGGCTTTGATAAAACTAATCCCCTTGCTAGCTTTTTTCATTTTGCTCTGTTCATAAGAGGAACAATTTTCGTTCAAATCATCGCATTGGATAATTGGATTAGATCATAATTTTGGTTGTTTCATTTATTTATTTATTAGGACCTTTCAATGACCACAATTTTAGGGGTTTTTAATTTGCGAAAATAAATCATCTCTCTCTCTCTTACTTAGACCGTCTGTACGTTTGGAGCGACCGACCGACCGAAGACAAACTATGATGATGATCTTGTTTTATTTATGGCCCATCATCATAATCATCATCATCTCAATCATCTTGTTTGTCCATCAGTGACAACATCCTTACAATCCAGTGGACATTCAACCGCCCGTGGTCAGTGCGGGATCGAATTATCCCCGAACAGCGAAAAAAAAACATAACTGGACCCTGTTTAAATTGGCTACAATTTTTTGTTTAATTCAAAAAGGTAATTGGATATCCTCGCACAGCAATTTGTGGTTAGTAGGAAATGTGTTTGTCATTTAATCCCGGCCACCATCAACCAGAGGAAAAGAGCTGAAGATCGTGTGTCGCGCGCATTGTCCAGAAAGTACGTGATCAATTCTTTTAATGATGATGATAACCAAACACAAGCCCATCATCATTGATTATAATGATGGTGATTGGATTAGCCGTCAATTTGGGCGGAGACAAAGTGCAAGGAAGTTGCAGAGAGTAGAGAGGCAAATCCATTAATGACATGACATTACTCATAAATGACGTAACCGAGATTATTTGATTTCTACACCAATTGATTTCGATTATTATGGTAATAATTATAATGATGATGATGGCTGGCGATTGGTGGTTTTCGGCTCAATTCGTTCAGGTCAATTCTCTTGATTCTTTGAAAAGCAAAGTTTTAAAACTTTCAAAATTTTTCCTCTCTCTCTCTCTCTCGCTTCGCGTAATCATCAATTAATTGCGCACAATCACCACCACCACCACCATTACCATCCAAAGATGCGTATTCGTTGGTGCTATTCTGTTTTGACCGCATCGCATCTGACCACCGTTTGACCTTTCCGAAGGGGGAAAAGACAGCGACGGGAGCTGAAGGGGAATAAGCGTCTGGCAATCTGGATTACAACAAGAACAGCAACCAGAATAAGACTTAACATTACACACAGTTGGTGTGATTGGACAAGCGGGGTCCAAGAACCAACATCGACTGATAGCCAGTAAAAAAGAAAGAGATCAAAGTTGAATTGAGTATGATCCTCATCGCCGTCGTCCTCTTTTTTCGCAACGACAAGTTGATCTTTTTTTTTGTTCTCGAAAATTGGCTCATCAATTATTGCTTCTTTTTTTCGGTTCAGTTTAGTTGGCTTTTAAGGGCGAGAAAAAAGGCAGAATCGAAATCAGACGAAGGAACCTCGACAGCTAGAGAGAGAGAGAGAGAGAGAACCAACAAAGATCTGCCATGGATGCGCGCACCAACCGTCCATCCATTATGTAAATGTCTATTCGTTTCTTCTGTTGTTGGTCCTTTTATCTTTTGAAGTTTTTGCCTGGTTTCTCTTCAAGATGATGATGATGATCCTCATCTTCTTTTTCGATTCGAACCAACAATCAAGAGAGCTGAATTGAGGGTCGCAAACGAAAACACACACACACACAGATAGACAGACAAATCGGGCAGAATTATTATCACTGTGGCGATGGATGAATTATAATTTAATTGCGGCTAATAAATCAAATCAAATCACTGAGAAACAACATATTTCATGTGTGTTTGGTTATGAATAACCACCATTGAAAACAACAGCTTAATTGTTTCTTGTCTCTTGTACTAGCTCTCTCGGTCGGGTATTCCTCGCTAGCCTGTGGGAACCGAAAAAAAAGGAGAGAATCGATCAAATCAATATTACACAAAAGTTATGTGATTGATTCTCGGTACGCATCTTCGCTATTTTTTTTTTTGGTGGAAAAAACAACAAAAATTTAACACCTGAACAACCGTGCAATAATGCCGGCGCTCTTTTCTGCACAGATTGCACAAGAAAAATATACGGCAATAATTAATCATCATTTAAACGGACAGCAAAGCAAAGCATAACCACAAGCATCACCTTTTGCTTGTTGTTGTTGTTGTTGGTGATGGTGGTGATGTTCTGCAGTGGTCACAATGGTCACCAAAAAAAACTTGCTAACTTGATTTACCCGAAAAAAAATCAGAAGTAGCAGAAGAGCTAGGCGAAACAAAAATGACAAGAGGACACACATTCACATTGGCACTCAAAGATTTATAGTCGTTTTTGTACTGAAATATCATTGCCAAGAGATTATTCTGGCCAATCGCAACCTTGCAAAGATTTATTATGATTTTACGAGGCACCAAACGTCCCAATGGACATCGATGGCACCTTGTAGGTTTTTTTTTGCGGTGGTGTATAAGTTAATTAATGATCAACGTCCAGGATTCAAGAATAAAAATGAAAAGAAAAACGCCAGCAAGCGTTTAAACAGCAAACGTTAAAGCGGTTGCCCGAAATTACACTGAATCCAAAGATGGATGTTTTTGTGCGTGCAAGAAGCAACCAAAGACATCAAGTTGGGCCGCAAACATTATTACATCTTCGTTTATCGATTGTCCACCATCAATTGTGTCATTGTGTGTGCATCAAGCGCAGTGTCCTGCTCTAGCGATGTCTTGCTGATTTGCCTGTTTCATTTTGGTGGAACAAAACGCTTTTACTTTTTCTCGGACCCAGGCCCCTTAGAGGGATCTGACACCTAGCTTTAGCAGCAAGCAGTAGCGCACAAGTGTTTATAAAACACCATGAAAATCTTGGACTAATTAATCATATAGCTCAATAGCCAAGAACATTCCCTCCGGTTCTTGGGTGAAACGTGAGACCTTTGGAATGCATGTCACACAAACAAAGTCAAACCGAGCCAGGCCAATTCCAAAGCTGGCATCAACTTGTCCGGCCAACATTTTGGGTGACATATTCTGTCAATAAGGTGCCTCATCTTTAGACAACACAACCGCGACCAACTTGTAAACCAAGTTTGTTGCTCTGTTGCTTACATGACAAGGCCCCTTTTGGTTTGTTTCCATACTGATTAATTAGGTCATTCTCGGTGCTGGCTTCTTGAGGGAAAATGTGGAGAAAGCCCATCTCGATTTACACCACCATCACCATCATCACCATCGTTCGGGCACTAAATTGCAGCATGGTTGTTGAGGTTGCGTTTCAGTAATTAATCAAACGTGCTGCTGTTCGGGTCGACCAAACTTTGCCCTGTTAGCAGTTTTAGGCTGTTTGATCGTTTTGGTCCAATGATCCAAATAGTCTGTCACGACAGCATGATTATGGTTGTGTCGTTTAAACAACAACATCAACGGCAACCACCGAAAAAAATAACCCAACAAAAAACCGATCACACAAAACGCCTACACGAAACATGCAAATTTCGACAGCCACAACGAACAAACAGTTGATTTATATCTGTTTGATCTGTGATAATTGACGAGACTGGAAAAAAACCCTGGACCAAAGCGGACCCAAGCTTCAGTTCGGTTAACAAGCCGAAACTGTGACACCCCCTTTTAAGCTAGCTCTAACTTGGCTCTTCAAGAGAAGAGGCCCCTTTAGCGTCTGGGCTTTAAAAATCGATTTGAATTGGATTCATGTGTGTGGTGTTGGATAATGCTGCTCTACAACAACATGAACTTGGTGCTTGTCGTCTTTTGTTGATGTTGGTATTGTCAATTAGTTGAATGTCCAGTTGTTGGACAGTTTAGGTGTTGGATTTCCTCCCGAACCCTACACAGAATGACCGTCCGAAAAGCTTAGAAAGAATAATGTGTCATAATCAACCATAACACTTGTATGCAGGGTTTCTTTGAGTTTCAAATAATGATGATCGTGTTCACATAATGATTGTTGTTTGTGTGTGGCCCGATTCAGAATCCGAATCATCATGCATGCATCAACCAGGTTTATGGCTTTTTAAGCCTTTTCTATGTTAGAAGAGTGCTGGCAAGTGGACACATTGGCCACTGGACACGCATATGGCCACATTGATGCATGCGTGTGTCGGTTGGTCGAAGATTACGCAAAAGCTACAACTAATGATATTTGAATAATGATCATTTTATTACCGTAGCCTCTTTTATCCGAGACCGTATCCGGAAAGCGATCACATTCATTCATAATAATCAAAATGGGTTAAACCCGAGTTTTCAAAGAGATTTTCAGAATTTTCTCTTTTGGCCTCAATGAACAGTGATCCTAGGATCAGAGATTCTTAAACTTTTTCGATCTTGGAGCCACATTCAATGAAAAAAATTCAAAGTTTTAGAATTGCGCGCGTCCAATTTTAAAAAAAATGTAGCAAATGTCATTAATGTATGTAAAAAAAACTGTATGGCAACTCTTTTGACTTGTTGCATGCCTCCGATCGCTTTGGGTGTACGGACATCACTATACGATCCTATCGATTCAACACCAAACATCGATATTTAGAAATAGTAAGACGAAGCTAAGATGATTAAGAACAAGTGCTCCTCCTTCATCTTGTCCTGTTTCTGTTGTTGTGCCCCATTTTATAAGCCTCGCTTTAATTTTTGATTGGCTTGACTAATATTTAACATTGTTTTATAGGGAGGTGGCTTAATTCAGAGACACAAGACAAGGAGACTCTTGCACGGCTTTTCATCTGTTATAACGGCAGTAGTCTCACGTTCTTTTTTTTAGAAAACAAGCCAATCACAATTGATTTCAGTCGAACAACCTACAAAATACACTAGAAACAGTATGCTACTGTATGCTGTAGTTATTCGAACCAGATGAATTGTGATTGGTTAATTTGACATCACTCATTCACATTGTTAAAGTCCAGTCATAGCCGAATTGAGAACGTATCCTCCTATCCTTCTTCTTGTTCTTCTTCTGTCTCTAATTTCTGTTCAGGCGGAGTTTAATTCAGGGAAGGTTAGAAGGCAAATTTGAATCAAATTGTACACGCGCGCGAGACAGAGAGAGAGAGAGCGAGAGAGACACACATACACACACCGAAAAAACCATACCGAGTCACGGGTTGGGCATCCCTGTCGTAGGGATTCCCGGCTGGACCTAACAATACATGAATTTACGGGTCAAGATAGGGTGAACATAAAATACAAGCAGAGAGCCCATATTTTGATTTTTGGCACCAAATCCGATCATCGGATTCGATCCAAACAACAAAATGATATTTTCGGGACTGCTGCCATAACCGCCCCCGATAACAATGATAATTTCATGGCCATATAATTTAATTTATAAAGATATACTTAAATCTGTCATATTTTTTTTCCATCTCTAAGCCCCGGCTAGAGCTAACCAACTGAACAACAACCAAAAACAACCAAAAAACATAACAGGCTGGTCCCTGTTCGGGCCAATTTTCCAGGCAGGGTTTTATGATTTTGATTTATGTTTTTTAGATGATGGCTTAATTGTCCGCCGGCCAATTTCGGAAAAGCCAAACGCAGGGTTAAATAACACAGACAAAATTGGTTTCTGAATCCTTTCTACTGAATGTACCTTTGGGTACAACAAAAGCAAACCACAAAGCGGAAATCAATCAAAAAAAAGAGAACGAACAACAGAAAAAGTGTGTGCAACTGTCATTGGAGAAAAAAACAAGTCAAAATCAAATGATTTATTCGATGCAACCAGGCTAGGCTGGCCTATCATAAATTCTTTGTGCGTGATGAGGAGGTTGATTGGAGGCCAGAAAAATATGGATTTTCATAAGAAAAAAGATTCAAATTGGATCCGAGCAGACCCCCCCGAAAGCTTTTTTGGGTTCAGAAAAATAAAAGCCGAAAAGAGTTAGGTTATTTGGATCCATGTTCGGATACAATGCATGTCGTTTGTTGGATTCATCGTTTTGATTGATTGGTTTCATATTTTTACTCGGCCGCTGTTGTTAGTTCTGGTTTTTGTGGATAAAATTCTGAATCCTTTGAGTGTCTTTTTTTTCCGGGCAACCGAATGCCAAGACCAAGCATCTGGAACTTTCAAAACTCTCTCGAATGCATTATTGTTGCATCTCGTACCCTTTCGGTTGGATGATCGATCATCATCGAATCCAGTCGACCGTGAAAACAATCAGCGACAAAAACCAGCCAAAAGTTGATTCTGGGATTTACTGGTAAGTAAAACTGGTGCTGACACTACCACTGTCGACGACAAGTATTCTGGCAGTTGTTGTTGTTGGTTTTACAATTCCGTGAATAAACAATTCAATTAGCTGATGCTTAAGTCTAAGAATGCTTGTTTGGTAGTTGACAAGTGCACATAGGTGCCCTGGATTCGAAGGATTTCGATCCATCAAACAAAATGTAATTAACCCTTGAAGTCCTCTTTTGAAACAAAATTTACCAAAAAAAAAAAAAGAAATCCTCCTCGTCTCTGTTCATTCATTGGGGTTTGTCCATGGTGTTTTTGCGTGACAAGGTCTCCAGTAAGCTAAGGTAAACATCATGGAACCCCAACATCAAAATGAACCAAAATGAATGGGTAATTATTGCTAGTTCGGGGCTAGGAAGTATACTAGCCCCCTGCATTGGATATTTGTAGACGATCAATCGACCGCAACCAAAACGCCAACCACTTAACCACTTGCTTGCAATCTGGTGTGTTCATTGAATGGATAGAATCGATCCAAAAACAACCATAACATCCGCGTACGCGCATCACAATATGGAGTGTCCATCATCATCATTATTATCATCAGCGTGATGGTGCACATCTGTCATCCGTACGCTGGGCCAGGTTTTACTTGTCGGGAGATATTTGACCAGGAAAACCAGGAAATCTACTGTGGATGATGATGATGATGATGATGCTAGGAATTATTATTTTTAACACACTAGTCTAGCCACCACCTTTCAAACAAAGCAATCATGATTATTATGATGGTTGTTGTTGTTGGACAATCATCATCATCATAATCATCTCTTTGTCATTATTCTTGCATAGCAAAAGCATATAAGCCCAGAAGCTCTTTTGACTGAGGAATCCACTCATATCTCTCTCTCTCTCGCTCTTCCTGTGTTCATTGCATTGTGGTCCGGAAAATCTAATTCACAAACTTCATTGGATGTTGAGTGTCCTGTATCCTCGATTGTTGTTGAAGTTGTTCTGGTTCCCTAGTTTTCTAACTTGCATTGCGTACAATTGAAAAAAATTATGGGGACAGAGACGATGATATGATTTCAAGTGTTATACGCTCGGATTCAAGAGAATCCATCTGGTTGGATAGATTGCAGGATTCTCCAACATTTGGTTCTGCCACAGTGAACACTGTGAATGCTCCAGAAATTCGCCAATAAGGCTTGACAAACATAGGCTTTCTAGATGATGACTATGAATTTATGATCATTCCGGATCACAAGTGTGTCGCTCAAGGGAGAACAAGTGTTGAAATTCACTATTGTGGTTGAGCCAGGGGATCGAATCTCCCGCGCTGTGTGTGTGTGTGTGTGTGGGTTTGCCGGGCGCCATAGAGATGATTCATTTGTGTTTTGGCGCTCAAAATTTACCTTTTGAATCACCGTTTGTTTGACTTTGCTTGTTCAGGTTATAAATGATTAACCTCGATCAACAGTCTGTAACCATTGGACTCTCTCTCTCTCTATTCTCGCGCATTCTTTTATGCGAATGACTCATATCTTCGAACAAACTGGTGGTCTCTATTATAGTGTCGGTTTTGGTCAACCACGGACCACAGGCACAGCTTTATAGTGTCGATCTTGTTAGTTTTGGTCGCGCTTTCTTTCTTTACTAGCTCTTTTTCTCCTCTGTGACCAAGTGTTCTGATATTATGATCTCTTCAGTCAAACGTGTGTGCTACAACAAGAGAGACCATAAAAAAATCTTCGGTTGAAATGAATCATCATTCTGGTCTGAATGCCAAATGTTTCTTTATTTCTCTTTCTTCTTATCTCCAGGCCTTCAAAATATTCTTCGGTCTTCAAGATCCTTTATGAGTCATCTATAACTTCATAAGGATCTTCTCCTTTTTTTTGGGAAACAAAATTTCAGTTGCCTTTTGTCCCGCGTCTTAGACCGCCTGTAGATCCGCCTAGAATTGAAGCTTGAATTGAATTGGTCTTTTGTCCTGTTTGAAGGTCAAGACAAAAGCCTTCAAAGATTTTGGTTGGTGATCCTTCAAACAACCAAATTGGTACCAAAATAATACCACAATGTGGCCAATTCTGATTCGATTACTGCAAATTGAATAATGGTGTTTTACTTATCTTCTTCATTTTGGTTCAAAACGAAAACCATCGATATCACACAGACACCGCGAAAATTACGTGAAGAGAACGTCGAGCTGTTCGCAAGCTTCTAGGCCCTTATCAACATCAATTTTTTTTCGAATAGTTTTTTGTTGGTAGAAGAGAAGACAATCCAACTACCATCAAAATGATTTCTATAGCTTCGTTGCGCAATGGTTGACAGCTTTTTTCAGCGATTTTTTTCCCGCGCGACGCAATTCAAATGCGCTAATAATTCGTTAACTTGAAGAGGGTTGAATGATTTCACTTGGACACAAACTATTGAATAGATTCTTAGCTCTTGTTCGATTGGACAGGTCAATTGAATTGTGGTCTAAATTGGTCCCTAGGATTAAGTTTACAACAACAACAACAATGATGATGATGATTATTATTTATGAAGGTGAGAGCAAAAGATGGTCAAATTATCAAATCATAATCACATCTTGGGAAATTGCTTATGGTTTCGATGATTCGCGGCAGGACACAAACGCACACCGAGCTATATCTGGCCGAATAGTTCAAAAGCGGTAGCTTTGCGCGCTTCGCTTTGTCTTTGTAGTCGTCTTCTTCATCGCTTTTTTTCGATTCTTCTTCTTTTCCATGGCAAACCAATAAATCTCTTTTATGATTATGATTATTATTATGGATATTGGCTCACAACGATGATGATGATTTATTGTCTGTTTAGAGCACATCTTATTCTTTTTTGGCCATCACATCTTCAGATGATTTCTTAGTAGACCGCCAACATTGATCGATCGATTGGTTGGTTTTGATTTTGATCCTTTTTACAAGGACCCGCTCCGCAAAAGCCGGTCGGCTGGCATCAATGGACCAAATAGCTACCTTGAAAAGGAGGGACAACAGATCTGCTCCAATGTGGTGGTTGTTGTTGTTGTTTTTCTCGGGTTTCCAACGTAAATTAATTGTCAATTAATCGGCAAACAAAAACAACAACACAGGGACTTCATGGGTTAATAAACCGTGAACATTTTCCTAACCAAAAAAAAGGTAAACATCATCTTCAATGTTCGGCTAGCTCTAGCCAAAAGATGTTGGCGATGTTCGTTTTTTTTTAGAAAAAAAATGTTTAATTAAAAGTCAAGGCGTTTCCATTCGCCGCTTTCACCATCAAGCCAACCATGTCGATGTTTTTAGGCTGATTTTTTTCTTCAAGATGGTTGTTTTTCGGTCGATCGAGGTTGAAACACACATAAATTAATTGTCTGTTAATGGACATCAACCAACCAGCCAGCCAACCATCCAAACACCGATCATCGTGTGTTGACCACTGAAAACCGACCATGATGATGATGATGATGATGATGGTGGTGGTGATGATGATGATCACCGGCGTTGCCCGGGACAATTTGTTCTTCATCTTGTGGTTGGCTTTGATCGGCCACCAAGCGAACAAATATCAATTAATCTTAAAGCTTGTTGTGCAACAGCCACAACAACAGGAGCTATCATTACAATCACCAGAACTCCTTAGGTTTCCAATCTTATTTTTTCTCCACCGATTCCAAAACACAGGCGAAAATTACCGTAATTCATTTCGTGTTTCGGGTGGTTGTCAGGTTAATTATAAATTATTCCAAAGATGGAGAAATGACTCCACAACCAATCCAATCTTCAGGTGATGAAGGGGATTCAAAATCAACCACCTGTGGCATCAAGATTTTCAAGAAGATGCTATTCGAATAGAGTTTGTTGCTCCGCCCACCATTGCCACCTTATTATCAAATGTCGATCAAATATGATTTGATTTGATTGAATGTAGGATTGATGAAAAGAATCGATGAATAGCGTTTCCACCAACAGAATCCAGTCAGCGAAACGTCCGAAAAACATCTTGGTTGGTCTTCGAAATTGTCTTCAGATGAATGTCAATCATGGCTCGATCATCAACACAGATTTCCAGGATTTTGGTCGTTTTCTGTTTGTTTCGGTTTTTGATTCGTTGGTTATTGGCATTGCCTTCTAATTAACTATCCGTGTCCAATTATCCTTGGTCAGTCATTCTTCCAGTTTTTAGTGATTGGTGTGTGGCCCCTTCAAGATTGATGGATTAGCCATTCTGGCAATCCTAATGCTTCCTTTTGTCGTTTGGCATTTTCGGTACAAAATTCGGACCATTTAAAATTCAAACCTCATATGCTACTGGACCTTGGTCAATCAAGAACCAGAAATCTGCTGAATACACCATTCCACCCTATTATTGCTGTATTTAGTTATGCTTTTCAACCTTGGACATTTGGCTGTTGTTTTTGTCTGCCATTTGACTGACTGACTGACTGACTGACCAAACGGCACCAATGGCACTAACACTGGCCATCGCCAATAAATCCTCGCCAGGATCCTTGCCTGGGCTCTAGGATCCTAGGAAACTTCCAAAAAAAAAGAACACAAACAGCCAATCCCAGATGGCCACTGTGATATATTGATGTGTTGATTTATATCTTTCTTTCATTTTCTCTCGCCCTAATTTTTAACATGGCCTCCAACATGACATAACATTTTACCCGATTTCACGCAACCGCTACCGTGTCAGACATTGGCAGACCAACCCTGGTGTCTGGGGAAGGAAACAACATAAGGGGATGGCGAATTAGCCAAGGGACAGCCCAATGGTCAGCTATTGTCCAAGTCAATGAAAATGTGTCCCTTAGTCAGTGTGTGTCTGTGTATGTGTTCGTTATTGTTTCAATAAAATACACGCGCAAAAAGCAAGAGAGTAAGATAGGATGGGGAAGGCAGTTAGAGAAAAATAGAGGAGGGACTAAAATCTATCATACAATTCAATTAGTGCTTTACCGTATGGCGCAGGGCGTGGGTGACCAGTGTTGATCATATATACAGAAGACACGACAAGTGTTCTCTGTACAAAATAAGCTCCACTTTTAATTAATGGATCTCGATGGTTCTCTCTCTCTCTCTCTCTCACTCGCTGTTTCTGTGAGTTGCCATTGGGGACCGACCAACAAGACAACTGTTACAAAGAGGAATATGAAAAGAAAAATGTAGCCATTTTTTCCATATTTCATATTTAATATTCAAAAGCCAGTAGAGAAGCTAGTAAATCATTTTTGACACAATCCTGCTACACCGATGCTCCCTCTCTCTCTCTTCCTCTCTCATTGTGTGTGTGTGTGTGTCTTTATTATTCTGTACAATATTTTCTATTTCATGCTACTTCTTGATATCGTTTTAAGCGAATGTGATGTTAATGAATTTTCCCGAATGTCTCTTCTTCAACCAAGGTGATTTATTGACTTGAATTAACCAACCACCATGAAAGTGTACGGATTCTGCTTTTTTAAGCTCTTTGATTGGTTGATTTGAACGCCTGGAGCTTGCGCAAAACGAAAGACAAATAATGCAAATGAAAGCCGAATAAATGAATGATTCATCCGAATGTGCGCAACCATGGATAGATTCATTTTTCTTTTGCTTCTTCATTCTTATTCGCTGATTTGATAATTGAATTCAACGATTTGACATTTTACAATTTTTCAACCCAAAATGCTTTGTAAGCTAGGCTGCTGCCCGTTGGTCATTCAACCCAAAACCATCAGGCAAAGTCTCTAAGTCTCCTACTAGGGTTATTCAGGTTAAAATAAATAAGAATTTAGAAATTTAGGAATCTATAAACCAGCCATATTGATCTTGATCTTGGCTTCGTTCTGGCTTATGGTTTTAGCTTTTCCCTTCGGACAGAATCCAATGTGGTTCCAGGTTGACAGATGGTTCTTGTTCTCATTCCATCTTCTCTGCTATGGGCATCCGGCTTTGACAAGGTAATAATTATGGTGGGGATATTACATAATTCATATCATTTCAGTTTACACTAATCTTCTTCGAACAAACAAGACCACCGTACAGCACAGTAAATCTTGCTTGAATCCGATCTGTTTGCTAACAAACAAGCAAAAATTTGCCCCGAAACAAAAACACATGTTCTTTGCACATTTAGGCGGTCGTGTTCACCATGTTTCCAACCATCCATAATTTACCAGCTTATCTATTTTTGTTACTTCTGCTTTGGTTGCTTCGGTTTTTGTCCATAATTTGCCGGGTCGGGCGCAATTTTCTTTCGGTTTCTCCGGAAAAGTCAATGTTTTGGTCAAATTTTGGCCCAAATATCTTCCGTTGTCCATGTTTACTTAACTTGTAGGGAGATCGTGTGTTGTTGAGGCTACTTGCTCGATTATCACACGCGTGGTGTAATTGTCTCGGGACCCGAACAACCTGTATTTACATGTTTGTTTGATATTAGCCATAAATATTCGGTTTCATTTTGCCGAGCCCATTTTATTGGCTTGATCAATGTGTGTCAACAAACCAGGACCAGAAAAATATCGTTTAGCTTGGAATCGTTCCAAGAAGGAATGGCTCAACATACGCCCTTTCCTGGAAGTTTAATCGAATCATTGATATATCGCAGAATTCAAAGAGTAAAGAGAGTTGGTGGTGGTAGTTGGATTATTGCTCTAATTGAATTAAATGAATTTTTGCAAGTACACAATTTAGTTTTTGATTGATCGATTGGTTCTAAATCAAATTATAATAAAAATTCGTTTTCAACACAAATAAAAGCATTGGAATTTCAATGTGTACGTTTGAACACATAAAAGCTCAGAAACTGAAGAAATGAGCAAGATTAGATCTTCATTTAACAACAACAAGCAGAATGACAAGCGTAACAAGACGTTGATGAATGAGGAGGATGACCAGAATCAACATCGCCATTGTCATAGATTTGAACAACGCCTAAACGAACAATTGTTACGATTGCAATCGACCATTGGCCAATGTTTTGCGATCAAATTCGACGAGGAAACTTTATTGGAGATCCAAGCATTCTATTTGACCAATGTCCATCATCCATCGGCTCCGATCTCCAACAACGATTCTATTCAAACTCTGCACAAAATTCTGGACCGAGTAGAGCGATTGAAACAAAAATATTGCCGGTCCGATCATGGCTATAATGGTGCGGATAATTTGGCAATTTATGAGAAAGATTCGAAAGCTACAACTACTACCGAGGGCGCCCCTGAAAATTCCATGATGAACATTGGTGGGGATTTCGACAATTTTTTCAAAGATGGGAGTGGTATAAGTGTTGCCAAATCTCCAGGGGGCGTGGCTCAACAACATCAACAACATTATTGGCAATTTTGGTTTTGGAAATCGGATCAACGTTATTTCAAATGGGATTATGGTCTGCAAAAATTGGCGCGAACGTTTTATTCGAAAGAAAAATTGTTGCATTTATTTGCTGAAGAACTATTGCCGGTAAATGATGTTGGTAGGTTTACCCTAAATTTTACTAGGTACTAGGTATTGATATTTCCTATTGCTAATAGTGATTCCTAGCGACTATTCTTTGTTTCGCGATATGATCCGCCCTAAATGGGAGGATGGATCCAACCGAGATGGCGGAAGTTGGATCCTGGAATTGGAACGAAACACAACCGATCCAAGCCTTGTGCAGGCCATATGGGAAAGGCTGGCAATGGAGATCGTGGAAATGGTACAATATCCTGATCAGGATTCAAATGATGTTCGGTGGCAACATATTTGCGGATTAAAAATATCCATGCGTTTCAAGGTTTACATGATTTCCGTATGGACTGATTGTTTTTACGAGTAAGCTAAAAGTGTATTCGATCCATGCTGTATGTGTTCTCTTCAACTTTGAAATTTTTCCTCAAAATCAAGTTTAGCAACCATATTAGCCATCGGTGTTCAAATGCAAAAGGTGATTGACAATGTTGTGAACAGTTATGGCAACCATCAAAATTTTAACAACAACGATGATGATGGCCATCAAAATGGCAGCGTGGATGTCCAGCATGAGGATGCAGAGGATCATCCAGAATTGATGACAAGAATGAATATGAATACTAATAATATTCAAAAGCCAATATTGATTTATCGTGCGCACAAGATTGCCCAGAAGAATGCTGCCATAAAAGAGCGTACCAAATATGGTTATATTGGTAGTGGTGATAATTTTGCCCCTAGTGTTCCTAATTCTGCGCAAAACAACACCAATGTAACATGCACCAGTGATGATTCTGCCGGGAAATATTTTCAATATTTTTAAAACAAACACACAGACACACTGACAGGCAACCAATCAAAACTCAAAGAATTAATTTTTTTTCCTTTAAAAAAAAAATAAGAAATGTTTTTAACACCCGAACGCTGATGATTGGTTGGTTGTTGACTTTCAGGATTTCCAGGCCAGATGATGGCCAATCCACTGTGCAAACATTGGATGGACAGTGTCCACCGTGGATGGATGATGTTGAGGGAGTAAGCTGAAGGTGATCGTATCGGATCTTCTTCCCTGGCGCGATCACGAATCTGTGCAATAATTAATTAATGTGTAATTGGCTCGGGAACCGAACCAAACCAATCCATCCAATCTGTCATTTTGCTTGATGTTCATTTTTTCTCCCGTACTTGAGAGAGGGTTCCTTCCAGCAGAAGTGAACACACGGGAGCCATCTTCAACCGAACGGCAGCTTCCCTCAACGATGATCATCATTGAGTTCAATCTAATTAAATCTTTTCGAAATGCGATGAGAGATGGGATGGTGTGTGATGATGATGTCCAGATCTTATTCTTAGGGTTCAGGTTATGGTTATTAAATTGTTACACAATTAAAAACCTCGATTTTTGGATGACAGGGGGGATCACACATCTTTTTTTGAGATAATCTTTCAACCCTCCCGCCTGTTCACCAATCACCAATCAATCCTGGACCCAAAGAACAATACCCAACAATAACCAATCTCGATCGCTTTATTTAACCATAGCTCTCTTTCTTGAAGATTTTGCTAGAAAAGCCCTACGGCTATAGCAGATGAATGGCATCAAGAACACTAGCTCGAACGATTAAAATCAAATTTGAACCCCTCAAAATCCAACCAAGAAAAACGACCACGACTACGACTACGACTACGACGACGACGATGATGACGACCGCTGACATCCAAATCGATTTTTTCGGGTTTTGATAACCAACCAACCAACAACAGTAGCCAACAATAAATACTGACAAGTCAACATCCAGGTAACCAATCTCACCTGTATTTTTTTCCTTGGACATCTTTACCACACAGCCAATAACCTTCTCACCTGAACAACACACCTGAGATATGGATGTTGATCGACACTCACACACACACACACAACTAGGGAGAGAGAGAGAAACAAGTTTAACCAAAGTAATTGTCAATTGTCTACACCACCGCCATCATCATCATCATCCGCGTCACAAAGAGGCGGTTTCTTACAAACTTGCTCTTGTTTTTCTTTAGCTCTCTAAATGTCCATCAATCTTAGTGTAAGACAGGGGGAGGGGACACAACGTTAGGATAGAGAGTAATCGAATATTGAGGGTGGTAATAATTGATAATCTTTGTTTGCTTGGTTGTTATACAGTACAGTAAGGGGAGGAGAAAGACTAAACTTGAACTTTGGGCAATTTTTGTTCTAAACCAATCAAAAGACAGAAAAATATACAGCACCAGCACAACCCGATCCTGATTGGTTGATGTGTTAGTGAGAAGAAAAAGAAGCAGAAAGATTCTAAAACTTGATTGGGTAATTGATCTGTTCTTTCTCTCACCATCCACCAATTAGATCTTGGATGTTGTTTGCAGTGTGATGATGGCTACTTGCCTAGGCAGAGTGTTCAAGTAATTATTTAGCATCAACATAGGGGCAACAGGGGAAGTTAGAATACAGAGAAAGATTTAACTCTCCGATCACGAATCATGGGTTTTATGTGACCATTATGGACAATATTCGCGGCTTGGCTCCCTTAGCTTGGCGTTCGACAAGCGAGAATAGTGCCAAAATAAAAGTGCCAACAATGGGGCCCAAAACACCTGATGATGATGATGATGAAGATGAAGAATGGTTGTAATGATCATTACATTTTCTATCTGGCTTTTACAAAACGATTTATATAACGTTAACCTTATTATTTTTACGATGATGATTATTATTATCATTATTAATATTGTATTAAACACACATCGAGAATAAGATTCGGGAACAGGAAAGAAATTAGAAGAGAAGAGAAGAGAAGAAAAACTATCGCAGTACGGGTCAAGGGTCAACCAAGGCAGCGTAGCGAGGTTGAAGATACATATAAGATGGATCTGGCTAGCTCAATTATATTCAGATTATCGAAAAATAAAACCAAAACCAAAAAGGTGTTTTAGTTTTCGTTCAATCCGAAATGTGTGCTCTATCATCATCATCATCATTATCGTTATTGCTTATGGTTGATATCTTGAGCCCTAAACTCAGGATTCGATCTCGATCCCTGTTCCTCTTTCAGCTTCGATCATTCGGGATAATTTGAATCTATGACCGGTGTGTGTTGATGCTGAACAATCATCATCAATTACACATCTCTAAGAGGACATATACCCATCGAATGGACAGTTGAACAGAATGGTCGATCGAAGAAATCATTGTTTCGATCATTCAGGGACCAAACAACAACATCAGTAACATTGTAATCTCAACAATAATAATTATTATGAATACCTGCCCACCTGATCAAATGATCACCTTTTAGGTGTTCTTGAAAAGGTGAAACATCGTTGTTAAAACATCGATGCATTCTCGTATTCATCTGAAAACAGGAATTTTTCGCGCGAATTTCAGTAGCGAGAATTCCCGTTTGGCGATGAACAGTCAGTTCAGTCAGTTTACAAGTGAAAAGATCTGGGATTTCATTTCTATGTTTGTCAGTTTGTTCGCTGAACGAGAACTTGATGTTCATGACCGGGCTACGAATCCGGAGCGAGAACGAGAAAGCTAGACTTCAAGCTGTGAACCCGGTTGTATATCGTGCCCGGGAGCGATAATGTATGTTTGTCAAATAGTATTGCGCGCGAGTTGCTGCTTCAATTTTGTGTATCATAGATATTAAATAATCTGATTACTACTCACCACTGCGACCATTCACTCAGGGAGAGAGGGAATAACCCTTTGACAGGATCTGGGCTACCGTGTGCTACGTTGATCAATTCTTCTCTCTGTCCGCATCCATATGGAATTTGATGCTGATGTTGTCCCATGATGTTTGGAGAGAGAAGCACAACACGACACAAAAAAAAGATGAAAATGAAACTCGATTCTCGAGAATGAGTCCCGAAAATACTGGCAGAGGAAGAGAGGGGATTCCTTTAAAGTTAGCTCTTAATTGAATTGAACGCTCGATGGATGGATGATGGATGGATGGGTCTTTTTCGTTGTTGTTGTTGTTGTTTAGAGTTTCACAAAATAAAAATGATTCGATTGATGATGTCCCGGGTCCTCTTTGGCGCCCCTGTGATGCCCCTAATGGGTTATCCATTATGTCATGTCCTGTTATAACACCACTATTACCACTTATTCTGGAACAATTTTGTGTGGTTAGTCATCCAACATCCCATCATTTATTGTTGTTGTTTTTAGGATTTCCGATCTAAATAAAAAAAACAACAACGAAAATGAAAACGAAATGTCGTTTTCAATTAGCAAGAATCCGAAAAAAAATAATAGGAAATGCATTTTTTAAATTAGTTTTCCTAGGGTTTAATCATTGTCTGAAAGGGTTCGGGTTACATCATCAACTCGAACAACTAATTAATAAATATTCCGAAAGTAGGGACGGTCGTTGTTGACCTTTTAGCAGAGACCCGTGTCTTTTGGGATCCCTTGTTGTCCCAGGATCTAACAAGCATGTAGTGGAGATAATTCATCGCAATTTTAGATGTTCAAAACCGGTTGTTCACAATTGTGGAATGAATCACACGAGCTAGGAAAAAAGGGTTAAGTTCATCCAAAGGAAAAAAACGGGTCGAATATTTGTTTTTGGGGTGAAGAGAAAAGAGAATCTTCAAAACTTAGCATGAACACCATCGCCACTATCATTTTGAAGAACAAAATGCTTGGAAAAGTAGGAGCAAAAGAATCAGAAACCAAAGATCTTCAAATAAGATTCGAATCATGTACGGCAACGACATGAACTCTTTCCTTCCAGAAAATCGACAACAATCCATTCGAATCTTCTTTTACCACAGATGCTTCTACCTCTAGAATGGTGGTGTGGGTTGATGATCAACTGAAATATCCTTTACCACCACCATCAAACAAGAACAACAAATAACGTCGAAACCTCGATCTTTTTTCGTTGGAAAAGTATGGTGTTATGGTGAGAAAAGATGTGATGATGAGCAAACCATAAATGATGCAATAATTATCATCGAAAAAAAGTTCTAAATCTGTAATCCTAAGACCTAAATTCACCTTTTATTTTCGATGTTTGTGCTTTCAACAATCATCGTTGGGGATCGCCGGCATTGCCGTTGCCATTTTCAGTCTGAATCATCCGGATAATAATCATCATACAAAGGTAAGCTAGTTTTGAATGTTTTCCTAGGAATCTTTACATTTTGGTCATTCTTGACCATAGTTCTGGTCATGATTCGATTCGGTTCAACAATCGGCTGATTGATCGGATCCTCTCTTGACCACAATCGCCAAGGAGGCTTGTGTCGTGGTCGTGTGTCTTCGATCGATCAATTTCAACACGTTCAATCCAATGATTGCCAGTGTAGTATACTTTTGTGAGTGTGTCCATCCATGTTCGTGGTGGACATTAGAGGATACTCTTGGTCGTGTGCTCCAAATTCGTGTTTTTATGATTAATTGTTCCGACAAAAAAAAGAATCCTTTCTTTCATTACATTTTGGTCGGAAACCTAGGGACCAACACCGAAAAGAATGTGAGAAACTTTCCGCTAATTAGTCATCACCGGGTTACCACCACACAGACATTATGATTGTGATGGTTGTCGGAGAGATTGTGCAAACGTGTATGGCTTATGGATCTCGATGATTCAGAGAATCCTCTAATAGCATACACCAAGATTGAGTGGATGCACACTCCTTGTTGTTGTGGTGTCCGCACACCACCACACGCATTTGTTGACGGTGGAGATGGTTGACCACTTTGGTCCTAACTGCGGCCGATCAGAGACAGAGAGAGAGGGTCGTAATAATAAATCATAAAAATCCATGCATGCCCCAGTTTACTATCATCTTCAATGTTTGTTTGCAAAACAAAACAAGTTTCACTATACTGACACTTTTTTGCAATTTGATTGAAATGTTATGTTTTCCTAGGGTCCCCATAGAGGACCTGAGGACCATTTTTTTTGGCAAAGGTCAATTGGGACCATAGAAATCATCATTGGTCTTTTTTTTTGTTTATTTTCGCTCAATGTTTCTGGCATTCGTGTCTGAAATTTTTGACACAAATCATGCAATCACAATGATGTTATATCATTTTTCCAGATCTCGACTCTTGTGATGAATCGAAGACTAGGAAACGCCCAGCTCTCGAGCACTCTACCGATTGTTGGATCAATCATAGGGTCACCAATGTATGTGTGTGTTTGCACCTACAAGTGTGTCCGATTGTGGGTGTATCAGTGAGATGACCATTAAAATGACCTAATCTGACACAGAAGAGGAAGGTCAAAGCTCGTGAACTCTTGGGCTTCTGCCATCATCCACATCTAAAATAGATGATGAGAACAGTAGGCGCACTTAGCATCGTGTTATTGAAACATTAACACCTGTGCATCAGACAGGTAGAAAGACCAAAGCAAGCATAAAACGTACAAAGTGATTAAATTAAATTAATGACTACCACAAGATGCGCGCACGGTGCTGTTTGGTGAAGCACGCGAAACGAAACGAAACAAAAAATGAGCAATACATATTGCGCGATCAAATAGATCACCAAGGATAGATCTTTATATTAATCTCGTTATATCTGGCTAGGAATATTGCATGCAAGGGGTTTCTTGAACAAAAACCGTGTTAACTCTTAGGCACCGGTGTCCATATGGACTACCAAGGTGAACAACAAGAATTATTGATAAAAACGATAACAATGTAACCTATTCATTCTTTTGCCCGAACAAAACAACAACGATTATAATCAATCTCCAAACGAGAAACATTGAATGAATTTTTTTTCCGAAACGCAAGCTATACGCTTTGATGATCTTAACCATTGTCTACCTTACCTGTGTGCGTGTGTGTGTGTGTGTCTCATTCTCTATGTTTATGATGCAGGAGAAATTGAACACAAAAGAGCGGTGGCTGAACAACACACCAGGGGAAAAGTCAAGTGAGAGAGCGAGAACGAGAACAATATGGTCTTTCGGATTAATTAGCGTAATTACCTGAACTAGGAGGAGTATAGACAGGTAGGATAGACATAGATAACAAGCTAGTTAATATGATCATTGTTGTTGTTGTTGCTGTCATCGTCGGAAGCTGATCTTCGTGAGAGCAAGACAACAAAGAATGGTAATATATCGTTATTTTGTTTCGGATGAATGACACACAGCTTGCGCGACCTGACCAAAGCTTGTTGTTGTCAGGTAACGCTTGTTGTCATTAATTTTCTTTTTATTCATTCATTCATTAGTTATGTTGTGTTTTGTCAAAACGAAAACAATTTCATTGTCACATTTTGTCGGGTAACACAAATCCCTTGCGAGCACGAGCTCAAGACGCGCAAGCTACGCACCATTTGCAAAAATCCTACCCTTAAACTTATTGTCTTGTCTAGGAAAAGCTCTCAAAAATTTGAGATTGAATGAGATCATTGTCTGTTCCCTTGAGACATTCATTGTTTTGGAGATTGAGGAGTTAATTAGCTTTTAATTGCCCAGGTAGGTGTATGGGCGTGGATCTGATCTAGTCTGAATATATGGGAAATTGGAACAATAACAGATATCAGTTTGAAACTTTTGGTCTTTTTGTTGTTTCTCTAGTGAAACCTAGATTTTGGATTCCGATCCATGAAAGACCATGAAAGATGGTGGCGTGAAATTGTTTTTGCACGCAGATGTGAAATTCACAAAAATATTTAAATAATTTTTTTTTTCAATTGTTTGTCTTACTTGGAGCACACACACATACAATGACAGCTAGATCCTGGTCATGTGCCGGACACACGTCCGTTTCCAGCGCGGGCATCATTGCATCATGATCCAGTTTTAATTATTCTTTTGTTTGTTTGTTTATTTGTTTGCTAGTTTCATTTCATTATCCCTTTTTTTTCGGTGAGTTTCTATGCGGAAAAATTGAAATTCTTTTCGCTAAAGGGTATTTTTTCCTGGTCTTTTGATCCATCAAAAACCCGCGCATTTTCAGGGATTCATTTCATATAAAACATCCTGTTTAGCAAAAAAAAAGAAAGAAGGTTTTAATTAATTTTTCTAAACATTTCTCTGGTCGCCTGACCCTAGCCAGGATTATGGTGGTTTTCAGGAAATGGTATTTTTTTTCCTGGACAAACAACAATAACCACGTTAAAATACTAGAATGGCAATGGCCCGATGGCAATACGGTTGATGGATTGTTCCATTTTTAGCGGGAACAATTTTCCATCAGCACAACGTCATCTGTCGGCTAATTTGAGAAATCCATTTTGGATCCTTCTTTGGAACCTAGGAGGGTTTTGGATTGAAATATACAAAATGTAAGCAAATCTCTAGATCAAATGATTCTCATCATCATCATCATCAAAATCAGATTATAGGTGCCTAAAGACTTGTTCTCATGGTCTAATATGGACTACCGGGAGACAATGTCCACCAAACATAAAATTATCATGACCATGGTCAAACATAATGATTTTTACCTTTGTGCGTCTTAATCAACGGTCTTAGTGTCTTGGTCTTTTTGGTAAGCTCGATTCTTGATTAAACTTTTTGTTTTCTTGGTGCACTATTCTTCAAAATGTATTTTTTACTCAATATTCCCACAGGTAATTTAAGGTAAATTCTGTAGTAAATAGCAGCCAGGTAATTGATATGGAGAATTGGCGGGAAAAATTCAATAAAAATCGAACGTTCACAAAACGTTCAAATTTTGGGTGTGAGAAACGTTCCTCTTTGTTCATGCTAGCACTGTCAATGTGTGCATCTATCGCTGTGCATTGGTCCTGGTGAATAGACCGCCCTTTGTATAACTGTCTAACAGTGGCCAGTACAAAATGGCCAACACCACATTTTGCCAATGTGCACTAAAACAGTGAGAACAAAAAAAAGAGAGCGAAAAGTAAAAAAAAATTTGCCGCTTTTTTGGTTGCCGCCTTTTTTGATCAAGCACAAAAGCTTCGCATTTTGCCACTACCACACCGCGGAGAGTAACCGTGGTGGTAAATCTTTCTCTCTTTCTCTCTCTCTTTTTGGTTTGCACCAAACCATTTTTAATACCATCCATCCGCACTCTTGGTTGCCCCGTCTGCTTCTCATTCTTGTGTGTCTGTTCCAGTATGATTCGAAAAGTATCCACCGCATGCATACTCTCCTCGAATGAGCGTGTGCAATCTTTGTCGTGCATTTTCATTCAGTGTTCAGATCTCTTACCGTATGGTCGCTTCCCGTCGTTGATGGTTTGATCGTGGTTGAAGAACTTGGATTATTTTTTCTCGCTTTCGCTTCGATAATTGATTGGTTGATGATCAATACCACACCAGTCCTTTGTTGGCCAATCCCCCTGATCTCAACAAGCATGTTGATGATGAAATCTTACTGAATGTTCCGACCAACTTGCGATTCTTTGTTCTGTGCTGTATTCTTTCAAATTGTGACAATTCCAATCAAACAAAATACCATCAGATCATTGCTGTTTCCGCTTAGTGGTAAGTTTACGGAATTATTTTGGTTTGATAATTCAATTCAGATGATCATATTATTTGACGATCACATTCTATAATTCAATAATGATTCGAATTTTGTTTTGCGTTCGAATTGGAACTCTGAAACCCTTTGCATTAGCATTCGAATCGAAATGAATCATTCTGATTCTTTTGGTTCAAATTCGAACGAATTGGTTTTCCGCGCGCAAATTTCTTTGCCTCCCAAAATTCCGGCTAATGTTGATTTAGTTCTCAATTTATTTTTCTTGCCACTGTTAAGCATAATTCTATTTTATTCTGTTTTTTCTCTTGCAAAAACATCAGCACAATCAGACCAAAATAATAATGCAATTATGGGCCCAATGCCAACAACAACCGACTCCAAGTAAAACTCTTCACTTCTTGGCTTTGTCTTGTGTTGTTTGGTTTTTGCCCGAGTTTCATTATTTTTCCCGTTTTATTTTATTTTTTTTGATGATTGTCTTCTGCATTTCCCTAGTTGCAGTGTTTTTTTATTTTTAAAAACTCTTTCGTTCTTTTTTTATGTTTTGCACAATTTAACAATTTCACCAATTCTTTTGTGTCTCTTTCTCACTCCTTGTTTGTGTACAATGCATTCAATTTGCTTAATTTTCTTTGGTTACATGCACAAACAACCTCTTCGTTGCTTGGCCAGGATTTTATTTCGTTCTTTGTCTTTCTTCTCTCACAGAAACAGCCCCCTAAAAAAAAGAACCCAAACCGCAGAGCTCTCTTGTGTGTGTGTTGTATACCCATTTTCTCCCTTGTCATACAGAAACACTATGTGCAAACAACACACACACACACACACATTCGATCCCATAAATAAACACTGTAGATTACCTGTTCTTTTTATTTTATTTTTTCTTTGTGTCGTATATTTCATCATTCTGGCTGTTGTTTTAGGCGATATCATTATACTATGAAGTATAGAGAGAAAGCGTTTGAAGGTGTTGGTGTACGCGCCATTATCGTACTTGCCAATTTATCACGAAATGCGCAGCCAATGAGAGAAACTAGAAACAAATAATAGCTACAACGCTAATTTGTGGGGCCATGCTAGCACATCAGCGCACAGTTTTAATCCGCCCATTTTTACAAACTTTCACGCCCATAGCCGTATCATATTGGCAGTAAGAGCATAAAGAGGCGTAAATTTTTTTGATTCAATCATGTTAATCATTTCCATATTGACACGAATGAAGATTGACATTTCTTAACAATTGCATCATCAACACCCGCCATGTTCTTGTATGGTGTGTGCTGATCGTGTGTCTGCCACACTCTGGTTGCTCTTGTTGAGATATTACCTGACAGTTTGCGTGTATGTGTGAGTGTATGTATAAGTGATGAGGATAATGAACCGCATCAGGCAGATTTTGTCCAGGTAATGTTTTGAACAAAAATAAAGAAAGAACATCTCCACACATTGGTGATGGTTGTCATTTGTCTTACCGATGATGATGATGATGATTCAGTCGATCTACTTGATTCAGATTGATTTCTGATTTCCTTATTTCTTTCTTTTTATTGTTCTTCTAATTACATTTTCACTTTCGCAGTTTTGTTAACCTGCAGGTAGGAAAAAAGGTTACCTGGTCAGCTAGTGATGATTGGTTTTTCTTTTTTTTTCTCTATCTCTCTTTCTATGTGTGTTTTAATTGACTTGATTCTAATCAAAACATCTTTCTCGGCCCTCGTTATATCATATCATCGTAATAATAAAAAAAGCTCTTCTTGAATTCAATTCAAAGAAGAGAAAAGTTTGTATATCTTCTGTATGGGTTGTGGCTCCTCTTTTTTTTTGTCGTCCTATGAAACGCACACATCTTTCAACCGGTTGGCTCGCGCACTTGCTTTCTCTGTTTTTGGTCATCATTTTTCTAGTGTTTTTTATTGGTTTTTATTTTTGTGCCTTCCCCTTTTCTCTCTTTTCTACTTCAGATTGGCTTTTTCGATAAAAGCAATCAAAAGCAGTGCACACTTCAAGCAATAGCGCTTGTCCTATCATCGTATGACTTTTCTCCTCCCTTTCTCTCTTTTCAATAAAAATTAAAACAAAATCGTTAATTTGTTCGTTAAAATCGTCACGCCCTACGAAATAAAACCATCCCAAAAAATGATGCAATATCATCTCTGATTTTGCGCTAAGTTCATGTACGGATTCTCTTTTTGCCTTTTGGCCGATTTCATCATACCCCAGGACCCTAGCAAAATAACATAGCATTTACGATACGCAAATAATATGTTTGCGCTAGGTTTAAAAAAGAACCCAAGATAATTATGCTTTTCGGACCATGCACATGGTCTTCTCTAGATTTTTCCGAGAATTTCCTGGCCCAAAGAAAGACTGGTCTAGTGTGTTTTACAATTCAAAGTACCAAACAAAAAATAGCACTGTCAAATGACATGACAAATAATTGAATTTGGGGGTAAATCTCTCTATCTCTTTGGAAGTTTGTTTGTAGGAGATTGCCTTTAACAACCCTAAATGAATATAGAGAATTATTTTCCGCTTAAAGCGAAAGAATGGTATCGATCCAAAACTAATCATCATGATCAGCTAATAATAAAGCAAAAGCTCTTATCAAGGCTTGATACACCAATCTCTCTGTGTTTTCCAGAAATGCTTGGCGCGTATTCGGGCAATCGAATCTAGACAGATTCAATGATTGGTTTTGTGGACTCTTCCTTCAAAAGTCCAAATTTTTTCCATCACCAACCGTAGCATCTTCTTTTGATATGATTTGGTTTTTTTAAGAGAAAAAACTATAATCATTATCATATAATTTTCTGGTTTGTTCTACAGCAATCCTGAAAATAAAATCACGTACACACATTAAATAAAAGAGGGGTTTTGTCTGGACCTTGTCCAGGTCCCTCCTAGATCACTCAGCTTTTTGTCCATTCTTCATAAGCAGATTTATTGACAACACCACCGTCAACCAAGACAAAAATATCGTTTTGATAGCTTGGTCATGTGTGTGTGTGCCCTAGGACAATCTGGATCCAATCTTTTTACCTGTCCTAGGTCTTTCTCTTGATTTTTGCTGGTTCCCAGTGGATTGGTTCTTTTCCTTTTTTGACTGTATTTCCAAGTGCAATACACCTTCACCACCACCGCTGAGTCTTTCTCTTCCTCCCCTTGATTGTTCCTTAGAAATCCATGTTTTGTGTTTGTTCGCGTTTTGTCCAACTCTATGCAAACAGGTGCTCTATTTCTCCCTTGCCAAGCGCAATCGAAAATGAACTTTGCCCTTTCACATTATTATTATTACTATTATTACAACAGCAGCTACAACTATGGTAGAAAGTCCTGGAAAAACTGCATAGAGACGACAACGAAACCACCACGAAATCGTTACGTTAAGCATACGAATGCACACTTGTTTCATAGTCCCAGCTTCAAAACAAGGTCTTTTACTATCCCTCTATTCTAAAGCCCCCATTACAGTTTTCTACTCGATTTGTGTGTGTTTATGGCATGGTGAAGTCCGAATGAAAACAAGTAGCCCTCGTGGCCTTGATGATTATGGTGACGGTCCCCGAATTCAACAGTTTGTCTGCGCGCGTGTGTGTGTGTTTGCTAAATTGAATGAAATCGATTCATGATATCGAGAAGAATAACAAGGAAAGTGAATCTCCACCACCATCAGGGAGATCAAATCAACAACCAATAGAAACTGTGGTGGACCATTATAACCATCAATTCACCATTCACCACCATCCAAGATCTGTCTGAATGCATGGCTGGTTTTGGTGTTGGTGGTGAATATCTTTCTTGTTTCTTTCTTGAAGGAGAAAGTCTTTTTTCTCTCTTCTTCTCCTGATTCGTCTCGTTTAGGTCATTAAATAAAAAACCACGGCAACAAACATCTTAAATTATACGAATGAGTTACGATGGTAGAGCACACATCGAGCTGTTAGTGGTTTTGTGATTCTTATGGTCCTAAGGGAAGACTGAATTAACCAGCAAGATAGAGAAAAAATGGTAGAGTTTGAATCAAATAACGGACTCGATGGATTCCGTGTTGAGATTCGCATATGCTTGTAATCACCTTGAACTAATTGATGAGGTCCGTTGCTGTTGATGCTCCCTGCAAAGATCCTGGCGATTTAAAATCGTCGACCGTGGATGTTTTCGATGAAATCACAGCGATACATCATGGCGCGTTGCAACCATCATCACCATCAAGGATCTTGCGTTCTTGTGTTACGGGATTTTTTGCATGTATATCTCGTCCAGACTTTTCATGATCTCGCTCACAATGCGTTTATTATGGTGGTGATGATGGTAAAAAAAGAGTGTTGATGCTGATGGTGGTGTTTATAAATGTGTATGTGTTTCTTCCATCAAATCAAATCAAACAAGCATAAATATTTAGACTAAACACACACGCACACATTCCAGATCTTGAAATTTTTTAGGTTGTTTCCGAACACAGAAAACACAGAAAGAGCGAGAACCAATGCATCATTTTTGATTGGATTCACATCAAACTTCAAACTAATCCTATTTTTTGTGCCTGGTTTTTTTTCCCGTTCTACTCATACAGTCCTCTTACAGTAGCCTCATCAAATGGAACGACTCGAATCTACAACCACCGGGATCAGCGATCAAGGATTATCCATGGTCTCTGGTCAATCCGCCATCGTTAATAGTAGTAGTACTAATAATAGCCAAAGCGTCACACCTTTGAGAAGACCGCAGCCATTATTAGCCACTGCGTTCAGTTTTGATAGCGGATTTGAAGTGTCCCCTATTTGCCTATATTCGTTTCAATATGGCGAATCGATGCCTTCCAATATGATGATCAATGGTAGTTTGGTTAGTGGTAAAAACACCGGTGATAGCGAAAATGGTAGTGTTCAAGATAATGCTGGCGAGACCTTATTGACACAGGAGGATATCGAAGGTGTCGATGATGAACTCATTTCGATTGATCAACATTTCACGCCCATTCATTCTCCTGCATCGGTGGCCGGAACAAAAAAGCTAAAATCTACAGCTATTCCAACAATGGCCGAAAAATCCAAAACTGCTGGTGGAAATAACAATCCGAATGTGCAACAGCATCGCCGTCAAGCATTCAATTTGGCATTGCAAAGAAGAGAGAATCGCTTGAATCAAATCAATCTGTTGGGCGGAAATTCGGATCCCAACAACAACAATAATAATAATGATCCATATTTTCCGAATGCTTATGGTGATGCTCAAGACCTGGATCTGTTCGAATTCGACCGAGATATTGATGACATAGACGAAGACTATGATGATGTGTTTTTCGAGGATTCTGGCGCCGACACATCTTGTTTATATACTACACAACCTTTGCAGCAACATCCAAGACCCAGCTGCGTGATGATGTTTGGTGGCCTAGATCATGAAGATGAATCCGAACAAGAAGAAATCAGAGACTGTAAAGAGGACGATTCGAAATCGGACTTTTTCGATGTTTCCAGTGGCTCCAGTCATAGCTCCAGTACCCCGATTCCTATTCCAGGAGCCATTTCTGCTGCAAATAAACATCATCGTCGTCCTAAACGTGATCGTCGATCATCATTACAATTTTTCAAAGATGATGCGGATCTTGACGGTGACATGGTGGATGGAAATTCATTGGGAAGATATTCGTATCCAGAATATAGCTTACCAGATGGTCGTCGTATGCCGTATTATCATCATATGGCGCCACGTTTGGGACGTTTGGGTGATGACTCACCGTTGCTAATTGATCCTCAACCAGAAACCATACAATCAAACTCACCGATCCATCAACAATCATCTTCATCGCCACCTACACGTGCAAATTCGACCTCTAAATTTGGCTCCAAATTGGCGGTCAGTTTCTCAATGATCCGCGGTAATCGTGAACCAACATGCTATAGTCCTCCACCATTGTTTGGCAATCATCCGATGAATGATTTCCTTTTCCGTTTCGATCGATTGGAACCGAATCGATATGGTGGTAACCGTGCACTACCATTGTTTGGATCCAGCATGCTTGCCCCTCATCCTGAATTGCACGAAGATGAAGCTGATGATGATGATCATGCAATGGCCCAAGATCCATGGACCCGGGCCCGATCGCCAAGTAAGTTTGCCCTTTTTTTACCATTTCAAATGTCGCGTGCGCTAGCCATCGTGTTTCCCCCTCAGTGTGTGTATTTGTGTTTGAAAGTAGTAGCTCAGGTACCACGGCAACACTAAATTTACCGGTCAATCTTGTTGACCACCTGTTAAAGGTCATATGTGTGATAATAATACACAATGTGTGTTTGGCCGGACACACTTTCTCACGCTCGTTTTTATCGCGTACCTAGGACCAAATATTGATCCTTCACCTACACACACTTAGCATATTGACGATTGTGTTGGAGTTTGTACCAATACTGTTCTCGCTTTTTTATGCGCATGGTAGGGGTTCCAGCTTAAGTAGCAGCCCTTAGCGCAGGGATGCCCAACCCACGGCTCATCTCTCGGTGGCTCTCGATGTTTTTTTGCTCCACTAGCGATTGGAGGCACACAACAAGGCCACACATTAGTAAATTGACAATCGACATTTGCTACATTTTTTTTATTGGACATGGGCAATGCAAAAGCTTTGAATTCGCTACATTTTTTCATGGGACATGAGCAATGCAAAAGCTTTGTATTGGCTACATTTTTTCATAAGACATGAGCAATGCTGAAGCTTTGAATTTTTTTTGTTCCAATCTGGCTAAGCTCTAAAAAAGTTGGGCACTTCTGCTTTAGCAGCTTCTGTTCCACAAGAACTAGGTCATAGTATCATCATAAGTCCCATGGCCTTTGTGGAAGGGGGACCCTTAAAAAAACCAGAACCAAAACTTAATGGCCATCTTTGACCGGTTCAATGAATCCTATCTTTGATTCTTCTTCCCAGGATGATGAAGATTTTGGCCGGACACACGAGGTTGTTGAATCCTCTCTCTTCCTCACTATCATTATTATTATCATCAAAACGAAACAAAAAAAACTTGATTTCCAACGTGTTATTATTGATTATGGTTTCAACAAAAACTAACCTTCCACAATCTTAAGCCCCCAGCAGCAATTGGCTTTTCTTTCTAAAATCTATGTTTTTCCTTCCTAGTTTTTTTTTCTTTTCTCTCATTTTCTCCATTTGCTTATATTTCTTTCTCCCTCGATTCCCCATCATCTCCCCATTCTTTTCTCCCTTCTTCTCCTACTTATCCCCTCTCTGTTTTTTACATGTGTCACTTTTTTCCTTTTCTGACCTTGGCGGGTGAATCGCGGTATCTGGGCTCAAAAAATCACCATCATCATCATCATCATTTTGTGTGAGCCCAATGTGTTGCTGTACGTCAATATGTTTGTATGTGTGTGTATGTCAAAGGTCATCATCTACCGAGAGTAAGCGAGCGAAAGAAACTGCCCGGGACCAATTTTTCTTTTTCGTTTTTTTCTTTTTTGTCGACTAGCTTTACACAGTGCGTGTGTGTGTGTTTGTGTGTGTCAAATGGTCAATGGTAGCCTTAGTTGATGAAGGAGAAGAAGGGCGAAGGGAAAATAAAGCGCCTGAAGTGATTCTCGTCCATTATATGCGTGTGTGTGTGTGTGTATGTGATTCGATATATTACGGTAATATCTGTTAGGGTACACACACACATACATTCGCATCCAGGATTCGTACACACATCTTCATAGCACGAGGATAATGTGCAGTAGCTTATATATTTTGTCTTCGCCTTGAAGATAATTTCTGGGCGCCATTTTTCACATACACGCAGACACATTATGTTTGTTGGTTTACTTTTGTTATGTAATTGCGCAATGTCCTATCCTCCCGAGTGTTTGGTTGGTATAATTACATAGGTTAAGTAAGGAGATCGTAGCCTTGATTGATTGATTGATTACCATTTCAGGTAATAAGAGTTAGTAAGGTTGGTTGGTTGGTTTCCTATATACAGCTTAATTTCTTGTATTATTCGATGATAGTGACCATTCAACATCGCAGAGAAGAAAAGGTCAAGAATACGCATCTTAGAAAGGTTGCACTCAAAAAGATCACCATTTTTAGGCTACCCCTTAGCTTAGCAACCGTATCAATTAGCACTTTATCTAATTTAAAGTATGAAAAATAATATATATCCCATATTGGAATTCCGGCAGAAACGTATAAATTCAAAAGAAATCCTGATGACGATGATTTGATTTATGTTTTAGAGTGTGTATCCAATGGGCACTGCCCATCTTTGGGTGCTCGCCGCGCACATGCATATGTTACTCTTACCAAGATCAAAGGGCATCAGGGATCCCGATCTTGGCATCATAAGACATTATCCAATGTCATAAGGTTTAGGCGTCATATTACACCCTTATGAAAAAAACCAAAGAGAAATATGTGTATTTGATTTCACGAAAAAATATGTTATGGGAACATGAAATTCCGATGACAATCATAATCGTCATATTCATCATGTCAAGCAACAGAACGATGTGTATGATTTTTTCTAGTAAAACATATAATTGCAATAAATAAATCGAATGGCAGCCATATTCTTTGGCTGTTCATCAGCCATACAAATCTCTCTCCATCTCGACATTCTTACATGTTGTTGGCGGCCGGTTCGGATAAAAAGAATTAGAATCATAAGACATAGAAACGAATCTATTTTTAGAAACATCCGACATTGTTGTTTTTTTTCACCAAGAAATGACCTTTGAAAAAAAAAATTAATACCCATAGCCCTGTGGGTTGTTTTAGCTGATTCTGTTGCATGATGATCATCTTCATTTTTCTCTTTTCGGGTTTTTTATTTTTTTTTTTCAATTTTTTATTTTTCATTTTCTGGTTCGCTGGTTCAGATTCCCGCCCTTGGTTCTTGCCGAACTTTAACGCAAAAGTTATTCTGATGATAATAATCATCATGATGGTGTTGGTGTGTTTGTGTATCATTTGAGGAATTCGCGCGCTGTTCTGCTTATAGAAGAATACGTATCGCTAGCCCCTGATTCTTCAATTTTTGATGACCATATGTGTGTTTCGTTGACCTTTTTCCATCTCTGGGTTTTTCGGTTGAAAGGGGATGCGGTATGGAGGTTTAAGTTACCCATCGGTCGTTGGTTTTCATCATAATGGAAATAATCATCATCATTATTCATGGGATTTTGCCGTTTTTTTTTCATTTTTTCGCTTGATATTCACACAAAGGTTTCAAGAAAAAGAGGATATCAGGATATATGTCCCTGCCAAATTGAATAATAAGTATCTTTTTCCGATGATAATTTGAGATTTGAGAATAATTTCATTTTAATAACGGGGTTCGATGATACAATCTAGTCATCTTTCAAAACACTATGAATATTAATTGTCCCGAGGTTAGCGCCGCATTGGTCATCTATTGGTTTTCATTTGGTTTGTTGAAGATCGATTGTTTGCGTGTGTGCCAAGAAATAGGGGTGATAGTTTCCAGAATAATGTGTGCGTGTGTCCAATCCAATCACCATTACTATTAGGTGTTGATTTCTTCTTTGTTCAAACAGAACAAGAGGTAGCACTTGTGTATTCCCTGAATCTCACCAGTGTGCAGTCATATCTGGGACTTTTGTAGAATATCCATCAATTTTTTTCCAAGTTGTGTTCGGTCACGAACATCTCTAACCTTCATCATCATTCTAGACATCCATCGAATCTTCCATATCGCCTGTTGGTGGTCAATATTGTTCCAATACGGATGTTGGCGATAATGGTGGCTATGGTTTTGATGATCGTGGTGACTTATCCTGGATGATATAAGGAGAAACCTGTTTAAAAATCTGCTAGGTTTATCAACCATCAAAGCCACACTTGGAGATTTTTAGACTTTTTAAGATTTATTGGAAATAAGACAAGGGAAGGAGAGAGGGGATAGCTATTGACGCTCGTGACCGGTGGTCATACAGTGATGTACTAGATGTACCCGGTGGACAACTCGCGTGTCCTACACGCGTGGTAAATAGTAATCCACTACAAGCCGCATTTAGGCATGTGTGTGTCCTATGGCGCCAAGATGGAATTAGAGAGTGTGTTTGCGTAAGTCTCAAATGGTGTTGCTGTTTGCACAAAGTCGTTTCATCGATTTTACGTTCAGGTGTTGACATTATCAATCTTGATTGTTGGCGGTGGTTTGGGTCGATCGATCTCGATCGATTTCTTTAAGACTTTGGCCGCTAATATTCTAGCTGTAGCTTTTTCGGAGTGTGTGTGAAGACGATAATGGCCATACTTGATTCGATGAACAAACAGAACCGTGAGACGCTTGGATAGATGCACACCTGAAATAATGGAAAATGATGATGCGGCCGCATACAGCTTTTGCATGGCTTGGGGCTGCCACAATTCAATAATCTATAATTGACAAATAATTGTACTGATAATGAGGATCCATTTGTGCGCGAGCATCTTCTGCAATCTTCATTTTATATCTCTGTCTCGTTTTAAATTCTCTCGTTTCCACGAAAATTAGTTTACAAAAAAAAATTAAGCATTTTCCCGACCATCGTCTTGCCCGTCCACAATTCGTCCAAGGATTTTTTATCTTTATGTTTATTAGATTAAAAATATACCAACACCAATAGCAGTATCAGTATTTCGGCCACCACCATCACCGGTTGTTGACCTGACCAGCCATCCCGGGGATGATGGTGGACATTGTCCAACACCAATATGGTTTCAATGATTTGACGATAATTATAACCATAATAATAATCACTCAATTGAACAAACGCGCTCCATAATGATGATGACGATGATATCGTCCATTGAGCCAATAATGTCTCAATAATCATTAATTTTTCAGTTTTGTTTCACAATTCTGAACTCCCTGATGATGCGCGCTTTTATTTTCAATTGGTGTAATAGATGTAATTGATGCAAAAGCTGTTTTGTTGTTACCTGTAAAAAAAATTGCCCAGGCGAATTTTACATCAAGGCGCGCATCCATTTTCTTTACCTGGGCAAAAATAAAACATCATCCGTTTTTGCTTGCCTGTGTGTATTAAAATGTGTGGAAGATGGCCAATTTACCTGTCGTTGTCAATTTATCGCTTGCTTGCTCACTTGCTAGCAAGTACTGGCTCGCTGACCAGTCTCCGTGGGCATAATCATTATTCAAAAAAGTGCTTACAAATATTATTACATTTAATATAATATGGTTCGTGTGTCCATATGTCTGTATGTGCATGTGTGCGGTTGCCAAGACCAATGACCGTGTTTCTTATTCGACCGGTCACCTTTATTTTGTATTGTTTGTATTGACCGTAATCACCGATTGAGAGAGAGAGAGAGAATCATTAAGCGCAAAAGGTTAATCTTGGCCACAAAGCCTGGATGGTTGACTCGCCCTGACGCTTTATCCCGATTCTCTTGAAGATGATGATGATGATGATGGTAGTTTCTGCGATCATCCATGGTCAATTGTTGTTCTAGTAAAATATGATGATGATTGTTCTATCTACCCGTTTACTTGTGATGTTCCTCACAGGTAAATTGAATTAGTTGGTAAATTGATTGGATTTGAGGTTAAAGGCGACACGATTCGCGCGATGCCCCTCAACTTCACCGTTTAGACCTGATGTATGTATGGTTTGTTTCGAGTAGCTCGACCTTTCTCTCCAAGGTGAAACATCATCACCACTTGAAGAGAAGAAAAGTTAACCTTTCAACTTTCAATTTCGTTGTTTTCTTAAGTTGTTATGTTGTGTTATACAATATTAATAATAAAAATATCCACCTGTGTACCACAACCTATGTGTTTGTGTGTGTCCATTCTGTGTTTCAACTTTTATTTTCCCTCTTTTTTCTATTCGATTCTTGTCAGTTTTCTATCTTTTCCTTGTTTTCTCTGTTTCGTGATGATTATGATTGTTGCTCTTGTTGGTGATGGTGGTTGAGGTCATCTTCTGATCATCTTCATCAAAACACGGAGTGGCTTAGCGTGCACGAAAGCCTAGAAGAGGGGTGGTGTAGCAAAACCATATCTCCCTTTGATATGTTTGAGCTTGTGTTCTGCAGAATAACCACCATTTTCCTGTGCGACTTCACTTGTCGTCGGTGCCGATATAATGGCCATCTTTGATTTTGCTATACGATGATAATTATAAACATAGGTTCACACACAGTGGTTCACGTCAATCGCCATCGCGTATTCTTGTAATAATGATTAGGTTTTGAACAGTATCGATGTTTTGTTTCTTCTTGTGAAATCCATAATTATAAAATGGCTTTTTGGCCATTTTCCTAAAGAGTGTCATCACAAATCACTGTCCTTGTCATTATTACAGCCGGTTTTTAGGATGTGATGTAACTTGAAAGGAATGAACCCGATAATGGGCGTTTAAAATTTGATCATTGGACCGTGGAAAAAGCAACGTCGCAGCTATCGCTATTGGACGAAACATTCACTCTTCCTTTGATTGGACATTCAACAGGCATGTGCGTGAAGGCGTTAGATGGTCAAACAGTGAAAGCTACTAAAGCGAAAGAAATAGAGATGAGATGACCACTGGTTAGGTGGCTACCAACGAGTTAAAAAGGAGGAGTCTTCTCAGATGAATGAAATGAATGTGTAGAGAAAATAAGAAGAGATAGAAATGAAGAGAGAAAGAAATAAAGAAAGATGATTGGTTCGTGCTTCAAATATGAAGGCAGTGTAGAGATTTCGTCTTTGAATGTGTGTGTGTGTGTGTGTATGAAGTTGGTTGGCTCCACGCCTTGGTTACTGAGGAATGTTAGGAACGCAGAAAGGCATGTTGGTTGGAGGAGATTTCGACTTGCGCATTAAATTATAGCGTTACTTTAGTTGTCTCTTTAGCTTTGCTTTTCTTCCTTCCTGCCTTCTTTTTACATGCACACGCGCACAAGACTTTGCCGGAGATAGGGCGCCAGTTTAACCTATACAACGCTAAAATAGAAAATTATTACAAAAATTATGTTGATCAAGCCCAAATTCTTCATAGCATAATTTGAACCTTGTCTTTTTTCTGTCCAAATTTTCATCTTAGGTATTTTGCAGTTTCCCATGAGTCCTCCAACGCCCAAATTAGTGGAATCGGCTGAAGAACTAGGAGAACAGGAAAAAGCAGAAGATCAAGTAACAGACCCAGCGACGGTGGTAGTTCAGCAACAACAGCTAAATTTGATTGGTCAAAATTCTAGATCGACAACATTGATCAATGTTGATGTGATACCACCGATAGATCGAGGCCAACCACAATGTTCTTGTAATTGTGGCTGTCGATGTTATTGCTGTGGTCGATCTCCATCGCCGTGCATCACTCAACCGGTCATTGAAACAGTGGCATTTGCATCAAGATCAACACCATTGCCGGATGTTGTGTTTAATTGTCAAAGAAAAGTTGAACCACAATCTATGTTGCCATTACCATCGACCCTTCCGCAAACACGTTCTGAACAGTCAGCGCAGAATGCTCAACAATCTACCAATCGTCAACAATTGAAACGGTCCAATACTGATTATTATTCTGATCATAATTATCATTCTGTCAGGTATCGCAATACATTGCCTTTATTCCCACAAGTGCCTTCTCTCAATCATCCACAACCGGATAGTAGTCATTATTACAATAATTATCCAAACGGGACCATTTACCACAATTATCATAATGGTCAAATTGAACAACGCCGAACAATGTCGGTTTCATTACCAATCGACCAGGAAACAATTGCTGCTGCGGGCAGAAAACTAAGACAAATATCCACGGAATTTCATTTGTTGCAGGTAACTTGTCCATGTCTTTTAAATTGTTTTAAGCTTGAACTTTGTCCTATGCCAGTTTGTGACAAAATTCACGCATAAACCCACGCCACCCACGCTCAATATCTTAGAATTTTAGGCTCATCACCATCCTACACTTTCTGTTGGTTTTTTTACACAGAAAATTTGATTAACTCTTCTCATACATACATTATACATTATACATTTCCTTCCTTTCAGCGATTAGATTGAGATAGTTTCCAGCAACAATCGAAACCATTATAAAATACAGATTCAATGTTTTGTGTTTTACAAATTGAATTATCTTCATCGTTTTGCTTACACGCCAGAATTAATGGATCCTAGCTTGATGCGTCTCTTGGGATTCTCTTTTTTTTCTGTTTTCAAATCTTTTCAAGTAAATTCATAATTTTCCCGCACCGTAAAGTGGCTCTGTTGTAACTCCTACGTAAGAAACGATCTGTGTCGTATTCGTTGTTTGGTTGGTTGAAGACGGTAACGACGAATCTTCTGGCGAATGATGATGGATTATGTGTATGTCTGTGTATGAGTTTCTCGCTTCTCTTTTTCGCTTTGTATTCACCATCCAAAGACAAGCAAAGATTGTTTCAAAAATATATTGAGCCACAATCTGTCTTTGAATTATCTCTGTCATATACCAGAAAGAGAAACAAGACAAGAAAGTTTTGAAGAAAAAAAATAAGCAAAAGGAAAAATAGATTTTGACAGCCAACCGAGAGAGAATAGCAAAAGACTAAAGCAACTTTTTTCCTGGGCGCGATCCTCTTCTCCGAAGATGATCAAGATGATGAAGACGAAAATTACTTTACTTGCTTCAAGCCTCGGATGGTGTGATATGTTTTGCATATAAAATGAGCTATTAGCATCTTTTTTTTGTTTTTTTCGTTCTTCTTGTTCTTCATTTAGAGCTCGGAGCATCGTTTTACAGTTGATTCTTTGCTGAAAAAAAAGATCAATTTGCTTTTGACAGCTTTCAGTGTGAATGTGAAAATCTGATGTTTGATTCCAACGAATCAACTATTAAGAATAAAACCGTTAAATCTTCTAGCTCGCTTAATAATGATGATAAGAGAAGGAAGATTAACTTTCATCCATCAAAAAAAAATCCTCACATTTCCCCTTCCGAAAGATCTCTAGTTATAGATAGAATCTTTGTAAGCTCCTGCGGTAACCGCAATGATGATGAGCTCAGTTCAATTTACTTGCTCACATCCGAAAGAGAATAGGAAGGTGATCTATACCTCCTTTTTTTCCGCAATAGTTTGGCTGCCATATTTTGCGACAAATTAAATGCACAAAACCATTGAACAGCGCGATAAGAGAAAACCTGGGCCCAGACGATTGACAGAATAGTGTGGTGTGACCTTGTTTCTGGGCTTGCTTTTAGATGCTGAAAAACTGAAAACAGATAATGGCCCCGGAGAAATATTACGCTTCCATTTAGTTAGGTCTCATTTGTCGCTTTCTTTTCTGCTGTTGTTTTGTCTACGCACGTGTGGCGACCCTATGGACCAAAAAGCTTGCGTGTGCGAGATTATTATTTGTCCGCATTCCATCATGTTCCCCATGTATAAAGGGAACCCAGATGGTGTTTTTCAGATCAGAAGCATCGCCAAACTTGATGAAAGTGTTAAATAATACACATAGGCCCCTGCAAACATTGAATTGAGGTGAAGGGCATCGATCGCACGATGCTTCCACGAGGATCGCATTGGTTCAGGGGAGTGAAAAGAGAGAAATAGGAGGAGGCTCAGCTCCCGGTTCGAGGTCATTTCTGGATCTTAAGTTGCATCATCAACCGAAAAAAAAATTGCCCATTATTTTCCAACCAAAGTGATATTGCTTTGTATGTGCATGTATGTGTTTAGTTGGGATAATAAAAAAACATAAACATCAATAAGATTGAACCCAGCAGTGAGCTCGGTGACCTGTAGGTCAACATTATCATCATTGTGCAGGCAGGGTACATTGCTTAGCAAGGGAGAGGGAGAGAGAGAGAAAGAGAGTAAAATGGTTCATTGCGATCCGAAAACTCACAAAACAAAAATCATCCCATATGTTCTCGTGATCGGCCAAGCTCGCGCGAGCAAAAACGAGACTATTGATGATTACGGTCCTTGTTTGCTCTGTTTCTTGCTTGGTTTGTTGGACTTTCGCTCTCTACGGTCCTTGCAGTGTTTGCTCAGACAGCAAGGATTGGATGTCAAGAGCCTAGATCAGGGACCAGCAGGCTAGAAAAAAAAAGAAAAAGACAGGAGAAAGAAAAAATCCGTTACAAACGATTAAAAGGAATAACGTTTTGCGTGGGAATGTGTTGTGCATGGAAAATTAATGTTATCAAATTCGTCAAAATACCTGGGTCCCTCCAATCAGAGGAACCTTGGAAATAATTGAAAGACTTGGTTTATCAGGACCGTAAAAATCTACTGTATGATTGGCTTATGCGGTCGATTGGATTTTTATCGAGCGAAGATAATCGACCAACATCATCTCAGTTTCTGAGGTTTACTTTCGGAGTTCCCAGCAAAATTTGGACATTATGATGATGTCCAACAGGTTAATTTAATTTAAGATCATGTTCTCGAATTAAGCTTAGCTTTAATTAGTTATGGTCTTACAAGGTCGTCAGGTCGTCCTTCCATCCAATTCTCTATGCTGCCCAACCTAGACTAATCTTGCGACGATCATCATCGATGATAATAATCATACAATCCACCCTCGCAATTAACCTTCGGCCAGCTTGAGATTGGTCTGCTGAGGTTTATCTCCAGAATACAGAGATAATTATGTGTGCGTGGTGTTTGCTTATATCCAGGATTCTCGGTTCTGGAGATTTCTTAGTTTTTCTTTTCTTGATTTTATTGATGTGCAAAGAAGAAGAAGAAAAAAATATCAGAAGCCCCAAAAAAAGATATTGTTCGTGGCAGCGAGAGAGAGAGAGAGAGAGAGAGGCTACCATCGACCACGACCAAGATTGTAGTTTAGCGATGATCATCATCATCATCTCCATCTTTTTGGGTTTAGCTTTCTTGTAGTCATTCTTGTGTTGTTTGATCATCATCATTTGTGTCTTGTCGCAACAATATCTAATCTGTCTAATGTGTGCGTGTGTATACCCTTTGACCTTCATGGTTGAAAGTAAATTTGTATACAGAGTGGGAGAGAGAGAGAGAGAGAGAGAGAGAGAATCGGACAAACGAAAATGATTTTCAAATGATTGTTGTTTTGTTGCAAAATGATGATCGTTGGTTGTGGTACAAGTGTGTGTGTGTGTGTGTCCATGGTAGATAAGTAGGTTTTTACCTTATCACCATCGTGGTCGTCGCCTTCCTCGCCATCATCATCATCATATTCGTCTCCTGGCCATGGTTTTGATGGTTATACTGTTCCACACACTGACACTGATGATGATGATGATCTTTGGCTGTATATTTACCTTAGTGATGTTTGCTCTCTTTTTTTACATCCTAAAAGTCCTGATGATGAAGATGATGAACAGTTATTGGCCACGGCAAGCATCATCGTGTCTGTGATGATTATTTTGATGTTCTCTTCAAGAGAGGGAGAGAAACAAAGTTGAAGTTGTCTATTCTGGCTATTGCGGTAGCATCCCTGTTTTCATGTTGTTTTTTTTGGTGGTTGTTGTTTATTCGCTTCTTTATTTTGGTTTCGGTCGTATTAACCACCACCATCAACAACAACAGAGACTGCAGCAGCCTTTCACGCCTTGTATTCCTTCTTCTGTTAGATTGGCGGGTTCAACTGGCACCATCCGTCCATCCATCTCCGCATCCACAATTCATTACTCTAAAGTAGAAGATGTGGAAGCTAAGCACACATAGAGACACTGGTTTTTTGATTTTTTGGTCCCGGGAATGACGTATAGATCGAGGTAGAAGAAGAGAGGTTTTTCTTTCTTTATTTTCGATTTTTTTTTTCGTTCGACAAAAGAAAAAAATAATTTTTCTCCACCGTTTATTCACTCTTCTGTGTTCTTGATTCAATTTTTTTCGCTTGTATTTGGATTGAATGCAACAGAGCCAACCAAGTAGTTTCTTCGGGTCGTTTCGAACGAGAGAGCTGAAGAGATCCCTAGAAAGATGTGTTGATGTAGTTCACCACCACCACCATCATCATCATCATCATCGTGACCTTTTCTTTTTTTTTTCATTGGCAAGTCGCTCGCTCCCAGTGTCAATGGTCTGATGGTTATTAGTTGTGTTGGAAACATTTTCTTCTTTTTTTTTTGTTCTTTTTGTTGAACAAAACAGCACCGCAACAGATCGAGAATAAAGAGCTAAAGAGACACATTCGATTGGCCAATTATATTTTTTTCAGATATAATAAAATCAAATCAAAAAGTGACAATCTTTTTTGCTTTATTTATTCTTCATTCTCTATCGATCATCAACCACCGCCATCAATTCATGTACGCAAGATAATGTGGACGCCGGGGCTAGCTTGCTGTTGAACAGTGTCCGCTGAAGAGAACGTAGAAAAAAGGATGCGGATGTGTGTGTGTCCCTTCAACTTGGGTTGATAGAATCAATTCAAAATGGCTCTAGTTGGATGACATGTGCGTGTGTCACATAATATCTTTGTTTATAATAGAGAGAATCAATTTTCGTGAAAAAAGAAACGAAAAAGAATTTCTGCAACAAGTAGCTTTGGAGACCCAGATTAGACATAAAAGCGAGCAAGACAGACTAGAGTCCATTGACCAGATAATCCGGGAAATTTGATAGGCTGCTTCTGCAAGACAATATATACCAACGCTGCACACGCTTGTGACCATCTCCTGGTCCCGTTCGTTTTCTGGGGCCACTTGTTGACACATATTAAATTCCTAAGACATTGGATTTTTTTTATCTTTTCCAAGGCTTTGAGCTTTTAAGTTCTGTGCACGTGTCCTCCAACAAGTGTTCGTTGGCACACTTCTTCAACCCAACGATTTTCCGAGAAAGCCTGGCTGACTCGGGACCCTACATTCGACATTTGATACATTCAGCTGAAAGAACCAAATAAGGCCATTTGAACTGATTTTTATTCTTGTTGCATTTTTTTCTATTCCTAATAAACAGCTTCAACGATCTGCCTCTTTTGTTCGCCAAAACTATCACCGACCACGACCTTCCATCGGTCGTGTTGTTCAACAATCGATTGACTCATCTCCAGCGGTCATCGTTGCTGCCAGTCCCAATAACGCTGAAATCGACACCCATGATAATGAGAGAGAGGATGATCCAACCGCCCACAGTAATGCTACCAACAATGCTGTTAGTTTTTTGCGAACATTTCTCGAATTATTAAGATTATCGCCGACCATCAATAATCAGAATCATTCAAGTAACAATGACAATGCTCAAAGAAGAGGTGGCCGACGAAATCGATCCCGAAGGCCAATGCCAGCAACAAGTAACAGCAGCACTGCAGTACCGCGCCAAGTGAACAATTCAATATTCTACATTGGTCAACCTGCTCCTCAAACATCCAACAGCCCAAACACCAGTGCTGCTGGTGATTCCGAAGTTATTTAGCATCAATTTAAAAATCTCCCCGGGATCATGTGTCTTCACATTCTAATCTCAATTATTCTAATCTATTTCTAATCTTTTCTCACAAATCTCTAGCAATCTCTTTCTTATAATCTCAACGGTCCCTTGGGGCGTAAGGGATGAGCAGTAAAGACTTCCGGAAATGAATTTCGAATCCTGAAACACGCTCGCCGCTTTTACAGAATTTCGTCTGTTTTTCTTTATTTCCTGCTCTCTCTCTCTTTTTCATTCAATTTCTTTGGGAATCCTTGTTTGTATGGAGGTGTGTGTGTTTGACACTCACATGCCAAGACACCGTCAAAGGGGTTTTCTCTGCTAATTTTTGCTTTATTATTTGCTATTTTTTTTAATTTTTGCTCTTAATCACTATCAGTTAGGTCGGTAATTATTTTATTCTCAAATTTCTTTTAAATTAACACTCAGTAACCTTTCTGGCTGACTTGCATCGGGAGCTACCTTCATGCCTTTATTTTTTCATATAATTCTTTATTTACTTCCTTCGGTCTTTTTTCTCTTATTTATTAATCTCAAGTTCCCCCTCTCTCCGAATAATCCGCCCATCTATTCCCTGCCGTACTTTCAATTCTGTTTGAAACAAAACACTTTAAGTGCCTTTTTTTCTAGTTTTTTAAGTTCTAATTTTTTCACTATACTTTGTACGCCATCTATCAACGGAAAAGTTCAACGAGAACCCAACCACTGCACACAGCATTTCACATGAATGATCTCAATGATCTCTCTCTCTCTCCTCTCTCTCCTCTCTGTTTCTTTTCTCCTCCCCATTTTAACTTTTAAATATGTAATTGGTGAACCAACACACACACACACACAAAACGCAAAAACACACGCCTATACTTGCACTTATTCCCATTGATCATTACTTTATAATCTAATGGTTAAATTGTGAACAGCCAATCACATCAACCGAATCACTACGTCGGGCTTTCCTTTTTTTTGCTCTTATTCATTTTCTCTATACAAACATGCCCACATTGATCAAATCTCCTCCTGTATTGGGATGGTAGAACATGTATGCATATATTACTACCACAGCATTGCCTATTTCGTACAATATTTTTTCATTAAAAGGATTTTTTTTCGTTCTTAATTTTAAATGGCAGATTTTCTGTTTCAAAATTTATAAAATTCAAAAAAATATATGATTTTTGCTTGTCTATCCCTCAACCCTCAACCGATTCGATGTCACCATCGACACAGCTTGACACGAAGAATTCGTGCGATAACAATACTTTAGCTTTTAATGAGGTGGTTAATTTGAAGGATCATGATATTCTTGATCATAATTTTCCGTGCGCATTTAGTTCAATCCTGGTTGTTTGATGTTTGCTCAAGCGAAAAACTCAAATACCGAACACTCAAACACAAACTTTTTGCTCCAGGATCTTTTTCACGGCGTATGTATCCATGCTATGCTTGCGCAAAAACCCTGTAGATTCGAGGATTTCAACCATAATGTTTAAATTTAATTACACTGGCAACCTCTATCGCGGTATGTTCTCGATTGCTCCTACATGGAAACCAGTGAACAAAAAAGTTCAGATTTAGGGTCACCATCCATGTTGATGATTATTATGTAGAAATAAACCCAGTTAGTGGGCGTGACTGAAAGGTGGGAGGGAAACTGATACACTTGCACAACACACTAGTATGACAAATAGTAATAACAATCAAAAACGATTATTGTGTGCGGTTAACTCTAGCAAACGGAAAAAATCTTTGTTGAATTTTGTTTGATTTGCACAAAAATGAACTACGATGTTACCAGCCATGCGAGAAAGGGGCCATTCACTAACCAGAACGAATCGAGGCGTCATTTCAGTTTCGGGTTTTCGGGAACGATGATCTTCATTTTGAATGTGCGCCAGAGATAGCCAATAGATAATGAAGATAAGAATGGTGGCGATGAACAAGCTAGCAGAATATAATGGCTATTCAATCAAATAAGCACACGCGAAAACCAAAGATTCTGTTCATGTTTGACATGAAAAATGATAATTTCCGAGGTCATGTTGAGGTTGATAATGATGATGATCGCCACCATCATTATCATTGTATTTGCTCGTGTTCACTGTACCAAAACCCAAAAGCGTGTGTTATAATTAGGCCCATTATGGGGATTAATTGCCTGTCTTGGTATGAAAATGGTGTAAGCTAAGATGGGTTAAAGATTGGCGATTCAGCTCGCACCCACAAACACACCCCATTCATATTATTTGCATATTGATTGTGTGAATGATGCTGATGATGGTGACGAGGGCTGATGGTGAATTCTGTTCAAAGAATCCTGGAACAAGACCAGAATTCATTTCCGAAAGAATTCGTTGGCGTACCACTGCCCGCACACGTACCAATCGCATTCAAATGTCACAATGGATATAATTTTTGATCGATCGATCATAATCTAAATTGAAGGGGACTACATTTTCATTTTTTCAAAGAATTTTTTTTTATTCAATACGGATATTGGGCATCGTTGTTATTTAAATATTTTTTAATGCTTTTGAATTTACGAGAAAATTTCCGCGTTGAGTGGTCCATTTCAGAAACCGATGTTGATAGTGAAGAAAACCGCGAAGACTGAGATTTATTCATTTTAGCCATGATACTGCTTGAATCCGATGGAGCACCGGTATCCGGTCCGTATATACTGGATCCACCTGGTTTCCATTGTGCATAGAATGGTATATTTTTTTTCGAGGAAGAACGCGATGCTGTTTTTGATTTATACTCTTCCGAAATAGATGATTGCGATAATTTTTCAAAATCTCCAACTCCAGAAGGAATTTTTCTTGTCTTTCGACTAGGTTGATTTCTCATCTCGTATTGTTTTAGAGGGATGGGCGGTGCTACCGGTGCCGGTACGGCCCATTGTTTTTTGTCTGGATACAATTTAGGTGATTTCTTGAGTTGATAATCTGCTCCTCCTCTAATCCTTGGAGATTGAAAAACCATGGGTGGTGGTGGCGGTAGCGGTAGCGGTAGCGGTGGCGGTGGTGGTAGCGGTGGTGTCGGATCGAAGATCAAGAATGGCTTCAGTAACGGTACCGCCAGTAACGGTGCTACAAACGGTAACGGCAACGGCATCACCTTGCCCCCCAAAGATTGCCTGTTCACCATTGAATATCATGGCGGATTCATTGCGTTCCGAGACAAAACGGGCCGATATTTGGCCGCCAACGGGCGACAGGCAGTTCTGCGTACCAGATCAACGGCTGTGGGCAAGGATGAACTGTTTGTGTTCGAGCCGGCTCCGTTGCAAGTGGCTTTTCGGGCCACTTTCAACAATAAATGGATCAGCATCAAACAAGGTTAGTTATCGTCGTTTTTCCCT
>JAOZJS010000246.1:0-53885 GCA_025882695.1 Amerodectes protonotaria | reverse complement strand
TCCACAGTTTGGATTCACGAAGTTAGTGGCTTGCTAAGCTGTGATGCTAGATTGAATTCATCCCTTGATATCGTTTTCAGATATACATAAAGATTGGACAGGAAAAAGAGTCATGTTGCCTATAGATTTCGCCCAAAAATTTAAAAATTTGACCAAATGCATCGAAATTCAATATAGTAAAGTGTTTGATCCTATCGCGAATTCCAAGCTGAATGGTCGTAAAACATTGCAAGAGAACCTAGCTGATTTCGGTGGATTGTTGACATCACACCGAGCATTCAATAATTTATTGAAAGATTATAGAGACTCACTTAGGCCGATTCCGATCCTTCCGGATTTTACTAATTATACTATAAACCAAGTATTTTTCCTCGCGTTTTCCTTTCAATACTGTGCTATAAGGTCTAAGCAGAGTGCTATTTATATGCTAAAAAACGATGGGCATTCTCCAAAACCTTATCGAGTAAATGAAGTGTTGAAAAATACCGAGCCATTTGCCAGGGCTTTTGGCTGTCCGAAACGCTCGAAAATGATTAGTCGTGAAAAATGTTCTATCTGATGGACCCTAGATTATTGACGATTGGGAATCGATCAAGCATTTTTGATTCAATCAAAAATCTTGAGGCTAAAAAAGAAACAGAATCAATCATGATATTAGCAAATCTTATTCTTCAATCGTTGTCCGAATTGATTTGCATATTTTTATTAAAATTAAAATTGATAATGGAACGACCAATCTAATAAAACTGTCCCTCTCATAATTCAATACAAAAAATAGAAAATCTAATACGCCTTTCTCATCTTGATCATTCACACAGCACAAGCGCTTTCAAAGGCGGAGTCAAATTAAAGGCAGTCTTTATTTGATCTAAAACGAACGATAGTTATAGGTTTGTTCAACGTCTCATTCGGTCAAAGCGCTTGCTTGAAAAAGGCAATCTCTATATTGTCACCACCCATTTCAATGTGCTCTACAAATCCTACAAAGCTAAAATAAAAATCAAAGGCTACAATCGAACTGTTTGAATTGGTTTATAAGATTATATTTGGTCAATATCGATAGTATCGATGGTGGCGGCCATTGGCTAGCTCTCTTTTGCACCTTCGGAACCGGAACAAGGCAGACAATTTTTGCTGGTTTTATTTTTAGAAACAAAATACTTCTGATAATAAGATTTGATTATGATGGGCTCAATATTTCATATTTTTCTATGAATTTCTTCACAATTCTGCTATAATTGAATTTTCGCTTTTTTCTAGTTCTTTTAGTTTTAGATTTAGCTTTCATCGTTTTTGTTTTGCGCTTTGGCGATGGAGTTTGTCGGTCTTGTTGTTTGATTTTTTTCTTTCTTTTTTTCGCATTATTTTTCACCTTAATCTTGATCAACTCTCGTCCAACGATTAATTCTTGCCATTCGGATGATGCTGTTGATCGTTGTTCTTTTCGTTTTCGACTAATTTTCGGTTCAGTCTTGGTGGTAGTTGTTGTTGTTAATCTTCTTGTTGTTCTGGTGGTCTTCACTTTAGATGCTCTCCTACTTGAAGCTCTTTGTTTGTCGGATTTGGTTTTATTAGCCGTTTTCGACATAACATTTCTTTTCTTCTTCTTCTTACTTTTCTCTTTCTTCATCTTCAACGATGTTGATGGTGATTTTGATTTAATGACGGATCTAGGATTACTTTTACTTTTTCTAAACTTGGTCGTTGAAGATCCTTCATTACAGATTAAGCTTCTTAAATTATACCGACACCCATTGGTTCGTCTTAAGCTTATTTCCTGTTTGCTAATTGATCGGGTTTTTCTTCTTTTAGTCTTTTTCTTTTTCTTCAAGCTGCTTTTGCTTTTACTTTTTCTTTTCACCATTATCTTGCTTAGGTTCTTGCCACTTTGGCTTTTGGTTTTCCGGTTTGATTTAACCCTCGACCGACTACTTTTCTTTTTGGACCGCTTAACATCTTTCTCCTCCTCCTCATCATCATCATCATCACTGCCACTACCATGATCACTGTCGCTATCACTATTGCTATCAGTATCAGTATCGCTATCGCTATCACTATCGTCTGGATCTTCTGGATCCCCTCCAAATTCTGGATCCTCTGGATTGTCTGCATTCAAATTAATTGCATTGACGTTTTCTTCTTGAACTGGTGCGCTAATCCAATCATCGTTCATCGAAGTTGACGATGAGGATAATGATTCACAATGGCTATCAGAATCTGGATTAGAAGGATTCGTGGATAGTCTTTGGCCATCGTTTTGTGGACTGCTTATTGTTATGGGCGTTGTTTTAACTTGTGGCGGACTTGGAGCGAATTTCCGCACCGTATATGTTCTAGTTTTGGTCTTAGTGTTAGTGTTAGATTTGATCATTTCGGTTCCCGTAGTAGTCGTAGTAAGGGTTTTGGTGATGGACGACCGGGTTGCACTATTCAAAGAACTAGAACTACTTGTAGTGATTGCATCCAAACTCATTGAAATTAAAGTCGATGGCAATGGTAATGATAAAGATTCTTCTCTAAACGGAAACAAAAGTTCCAAATGATCCAAATAGGTTACGTAATCGGCTAATGGTGTTTTAGCTTGGAACAATGTTCGAATATTGGTCAACTGTGGTGAATCCGATGTTTCGGGTGGCGCATGATCGATTTTATCGAGCTGTTCATGTTCGTCATCCTCGTCTTGGTTACCGCACAAGTTGTTCCAAAAATCACCGAGGGACACTGGTGTTGTAGATGGTGTTGGCAATTTTCTACGGAACAATGGCCGTAGATCCATAGGGCTATTTTGATTATCCGCCGCCATTATATCTTGGCGAGGTTGAAATAGCCGTTTGAATTGCATCAACGGTTCAGGATGATCATAATTGGCGGTCGGGGTTGGATTCTGGAACAGTTTCCGGATCTGAAACAATCGAGATTCATTTGATATGACAGAAATGTGGACCGATCTTCTCATCATTGGTAGAGTGGACACCGGTGATGATAATGGATCGGTTGGTTCAGACTTGGATCCAGTTGTTCCGGAGTCATCGATAGACTCAGACGATCGAGACGGTGAAGAGCGAGAATCTTCCGGAATCGTTTGGAAATAATCGGCGGTAGCAGGGATGGTACTCGGCGTGTCCGGCATGTTCGGAAAAGATTCATCTTCAATATTCTTGATCTCCACATTGACCATTCCATCCTCCATGCTTCGAACTTGTATTGAAACCAATTTCGGTGAATCAATCATCGATGATTTGCAATGTTTCCACCTTTTGTTTGAATAATTATGAGTTATGCTACTAGTTTTATTGATGATATTGATTCGTTGCATAAAATTCTGATGTTTTCTGGCCACACCTACCAAGGGCGTTTCGTATGATTCACTATTCAATTGTGATTCTGGATACTGTTTGATTGGTAAATTCAAATTTATCGCAACCAATGGTGAACAAAACAATGATGACGCTGTTCGATAATTATCTTCAATTTGATTGGAAGTCTTCATGAAAAAGGGCGTGGCCAAAGGAGGAGCAGCCAATGCAGCTTCAGATTGTTTCGATTGTTGCAACAATGAACCATCACAATATGGACACTTTCCAATGGTATTGTTACCATTATTCTTCTTTACAATAATTATTGATTCATCGATATTGGTCGATGAGGATGATGATTGCCATTGCTGTTTTTGACCTTGTTCGTGAACTTCACCTCGAAGTTGGTCGCGATTGTTAACCATTTGATTTTCATCCAAATCAACCATATTTCCAACATCATTATCATTGGAACCATTAATATTCAATGAATTAGAATCACTGTTGTTTTGATTCAACAACAATTGATCATCAACTTGTTGCTTCAACAGTTCTTTGGTTTTGATTTTTTTGGTTTTCAAAATATCGAAATATTTTCGCTTCAATTTTAAATTCATCATCGCTGCTGCTCCAATTCTTGCCGCCGTGGTAGTTGTTACTGTTCCAGGACCATTATTCAATAATAATAATGGCGATGATGTTGATGATAATCCAACGTTTTGACACGAAACGTTTTGTTTCTGCGATTTACGTCGTTTCGGTGTATGCTGTGATTGTTGGATTTCGATGAATACAAAATCGTGTCTTGGTTCAATGGCGGTTTTTGTCGCCGCCATCGTTGTCGTCGCGGTTGTGGCCATTGGATCATTGTTGTTGTTGTCATCATCCTCGCCGAAAGTGATAACATCATTGTTTTGCAATAAAAATGTTTGCCCATACAAACACCGTTTACCATTGACCAATGTTGGCTTCTTGTTGCTACAAATTTTCAAAATAAAATTCTTCTCGCGCTGTTGTTTCTGCGGCGTAGCCTGATTAATGGGCGTAGCTAAGCTACTGTTAGCCAATCCAAGTGTTGCCAATGATGGTGATGATGTTGATGAACATTTATTACTGTGATTGCTACCGCCCATTCCCACTTGATGTATCTCTGCCTGTATTTTGTCCACTTGATTCAAATCCAATATCCTTATATCACAGTTAAGCGCAGATCCAATCCTAGTAAGACGCTTGTTGATTGGATAGATTTTTTTACCATTATTATAGGACAATATAGCTCCTCCTGATTGGCGATTATGATGGCAATGGTTGGTGTGGCTTTTGTTCTCTAGCTTTGATTGTACAACACGGCCAGATTTTGGGTTGTGGCTTAGGCTTAGCAAACTAGCACATCTGGATTGCTTTTTCGTTGTTTTAGGAGTGGTTTCCATGTTATCGAAACTCTATGCTTGCTATGTTTCTAGGTGGATTTTTGTTTTACAAATTTTTTCTCCGTACGAACAGATTTTTTATTTTCGAAATTTCCGAATACAGTTTCAGATTAAATATTCATTGATACTCCTTTCTCTTTGCAACTTTTAAGTCGATTTAGAACATTTTTTTTCTCAACTTGTTCCAAAATTCGATCCATTTCATTTCAATTGTTCAAAACGCCGCGCCGCCTCCCCCCAAAAAAAACTTTGTTCAAAGCCAATGGCGATTATCGAACACTACGGTTAATCTTGTTCAATTGGTGAACTATCCAATTTTCCATCAATCAATCAAAATGGATCAAACAATAGCAATTGTCGCACGCCGAACGATGATTGGAGATAGAGAGAAAGAGAGAGAGAGAGAGGGAGCCAACATATGAATCCTTGATGTTCTTTGCAGCAGCCATCATTATGATGATAATGTTGATGATCATAATTGCGTAGGTGATGAATCCCAAACAACCATTGGATTGACTGGTTGATTGCGGTTAAAAGTAAACGCAAAGCACAGCCATCATCAAATGTTTCAGCGTAATTTACCATCGAGGACACCCATCACCAAAACAAAACTAAACTAAACTAAAAATGTTCTATTTTTTAACCTAAACCTCGGCCTATTATGTGGCCGCTAATTTCGGTTGGTTATAAGTTCGGGGAAGCCCTTTGGCCAATCATCATCATTCTGATCATTGAACATCGACCATATCCACAGACAATAATAATGATGATTATGATTATTTCCATGATCCATAATACCTGTTGCCATCAATCTGTCTCATATCCCAGATTATTCATCATCATCATCATCATCATCATTATGATCATCATCGAAAATCATTCATTGAGGTGAATCCATTGGTTGCGTGACGGCCCTGAAGGAGCCCCTTGGAAAAACCTAGAAATCTCAACATTCAATATGAAAACACAATGAATGTTTCAATGGTTTCAGGGGATCCAGTAGAGGAGGAAGAGAAGAGAAGGACCAAGGGGAAATGTCAGGGATTCACTTTCGATTCAATCAAACACAGGTAATTGTTTGATCTCACAACATAGGTAATTGATCTGTTGTATGTGTGGTGTGTTTGAAGATTGTCACGTGTGCGTGTCTGAAGAAGAGGAAATGATGGAAAGATTTTTTTTTGTGCTGTTACCTTTAACCACTGCAACAATCTATTTCAATCTATCCATTGTTTGTGTGTGTGTGCACGAGATTTGCCGGCTAGCCAAACTTCTCGTATCATTATTAGTATTATTATTATTCAAAATCAGCGAACAACAACAACAAAAAATTATTATAATTTCATTTTTCATTTTTCCAGGTGACAGAACAAACAATAGCTCTCGTACAGGTAAACAGGTAATATACCGACAGGTAGATAATTGAATATAATTGAATTGAATAACCGAAGCCACCAGCAACAGCTTCACCACTAATCCATCCTATATATCCTCTATAATGGATTTTAGCTTCTCGATTTTTTTTTGATATTAACCTCTTCATCTTTCTCTCTCTCTCTTTTTTTCCTGTGTCCTGTCGGGTCGTTCATTCGCTTGATCGAGCTTCGGGATCACTCGATCACACTTGTCATGCTTTCACTTTCCTTTCCCCCCCTTTCCCTGGTATCCTGGATCAGTGGCTGGATCAGTGTTCGAAGCGAAAACTTTAATAGCTCTATTCCTCTTCCTTTCTTTCGTTTCCCTCCCCCATTTTTTTCTTCCATCTTTTGCTTCGTGTAAATCCTATAGTTACGTTAATGATTATTGTGATAATGATGATCACCATGATCAACCAGGTATGATGATCATAATCATTATTGTTTATTATAATTACTATTATCTGGATCATCCATTCGTGTAAACATTTGAATTAACATTGGCCCAACGCAAACACTTGCGTTAGTCGTTGGCGAACACCACAAACATGTGAAGATTGGAAAGCAGCTCTTTTTAAGCAGCGCTTGTTAGTCATTTTCTATTATCCAATCATAGCGAAAAGAGTGTGCTGGTGTGTATGAGTGTTTGATCTTAAACGATGGTGATTGGTCCAAATAGTGGGCGTAATATTTACAAAGGCGGTAGACAAATCGATCAATCTTGGAGAGTGAGGATGATCACAAAGATTAAGCTTTTAGCGAAAGCTAAAATAAAACTCTATTTCCTGGAATGGGCATGACTGTTGTGTGCGTGGGCGTATTTGGTTAGCTTTTACCAAAAGCAAACACAATGCGCATCTTCAGACCAATATTGAGGGTGGACAAAAGGTGCTACGAGAATCCTATAGGAGATTTAAATCCTGGATTACTGCAGCTCTGCAGCTGAAGTATGTTTGCCTTTAATCTCGATGTTTTTTTTTGCAACATTTTCTGGATTTGATTTGATTTTGATTTGATCCGTTGTGGTCTGTGATCGTTGATTTAGTCGTTTTATTTTTCGGCCACACAGCCAGATACACGCTAAATAAAATGGATTTTTTTCCTCTATCTCGCTTGTCCATTCGGTTTCTTCTTCTTCAATCGGTCGTGGGTGAATGTATGCATGCGTGCGTGCGTGAGGACTTTTTTCCGTTTGACGTTTTTTCTCGGCGTTTTCCGCTATTTTCCGCTATTTGCCAAAATCATCGTCATCTTGGTGGTGGTGGTGGTGGTCAACCATCATCAAAGTATCGGGCCAGTAGAAAAAAAAATCCAATCAGAAGTTGTTTACCGAACCAATTGGCGAACAGTGAATAAGTGCTGGGAGATGGTGTTTTCCCCGTTTTACCTGTAAACACCGAACAACGGAACACTAATGAATGAAAGTGGAAAATCCAAGAAAATCCTAATTGGATCGAATCAAGCCCAGAGAAGCCAAAAAAGGGGGAAGGGAGAGGAGGATAAATCAAATCATTTTTCTTAAACAGTTAATTGAATTATGTATGTTTATGAATAATGTCTGATGGTGATTCAACCAACCAAAACAGTCTCGGATATTTGGCATTGGACAATGGTCGGTTGCCTCCTCTCTCTATCTGCCAAGCGTTTTTTCCTTCTGTCCTTCTTCGTTCGAGATCGAGCAAAACAAGATCACGATTTGACCAGGTTCGAGCAAGCCCAGGAACAGAGGAAAGAAAGAAAGAAAGAAAGATAATGATAATGATAAAAGATCCGAAGGATTCGCCATGTGATCTGAGGATCTTGGAAGATTAACAATCTTGTAAAATGATATCGCGAATCATTTGCGGATAAATCAAATCAAAAACGAATTCGAGATGAAAACATCTTCAAACAAACATCTACTAAAGCTTAGCTACTTGGACTAGCGACCAAGACCAATCAATTTCCTTTTCAGTGGTGGATTTTTATTAGATGATATTAGTTCCAGCTCTAGTTTATCAGTCTAGTCTAACACTTTTCACATTTAAGCCTTTGAACATCCAAGCGAAATTCAAAGAAAATTGCTGCAATCTAAAAGGAAATCCAGATCCCAAATGCTTTCGGAGAAAGTGGAAATAATCATAATTTTCATTTTTGTCCAGCTTTTAATTTAATAATTTAAATCAAAAAGTTCCACTTTTCGATACAGATAAACAAGTAAAAGACACTAATGAAGCTAATAAATCATCGAGATCTGATCAACACTGATCTAGATTACTTGATCGTAAAATGTGTATCACACACTCACACACTCTTATAGAGACAGACAGGTAAATGTTATTACACGTATACACCTGTCATTTGTGTTTTTCGTTTTTGTTTTCAATCTTCTTCTTAAAGAAATTATTAGAAGAAGATGGTGAGAAATTGAAGCAAGAGAGTGTGCAAACGTGGAAACCACCACCGTTTCACATACAGGTGACATCTTTATCATCATTTTGCTGCTATTATGAGACGAAAATTCCTTCAACAGCATTGGTTTAGTTGCTTGATTCGTGAGATGTTCAGGTTGTTGTGTAATCAAATTTTGTTTTTCAAAAAAAAATTCTAAAAACCTCGCGAAAAACAACGAAACAAGCGTCTGAAAAGCGTGAAGATGAGTTATGGAAAGCGTTAAAAGCAAAGCGAAAGCATTTTTTTCCCATAGCCAATTATCATCATCTTATTCTCTTTTTGTTTCATCTCATTTACCTGGCCGTGTCTGTCACCTGCCCATCATTAATTATTATCATTTGAAATTCCGAAATAAAATATTTATATTTTGATCATAATCATGTTCCACAAGCGCCCGGATAATGACCAAGCTAAAGCGTATGTCCAGCTTAATCGTGTTTCTGCTTTTTCCTTATTCACACACGCTCAAGCGAACCCCTTTGTCGTTTCTCGCTTGAGATGCAGGAGAACGAGCAACCACTTTAAACCTATTCAATCCTATCCTAACCGGTCTATCTGGGTATTGGTCAAGTTGGCTTTGAGCTTTGCGAAAGAACATCAATGATTTTGGATGAAATGGTTCAATGTCACCGCTAATGGTTGTCATCCAGAGTTGTCCAGAGTGATTCGGATGGAAGCTTGAGATGCTCCATTGGATTTTTCCCATCAACATCCTGGCGACGATCGCCTTCCTTCCTGCCCCCTTTCAGTCAATGGATCTGGCTCACAGAAAATCCATCCAAAAATGATATTAAAAATGATGAAAATTAAAATATAGAAAAATTGCAATTTTCTCTCCTCGAATACTGAAATGTGTATTGGAACAGCTTACGATCCAATTTCTCTCCAATTTGGGACGGCTAAAATATTAGCCAATCAAAAATTTCTGTTAGCTTTAACTAAAATCAAACTCTAAATGAGAAATGTGTTTCATCTTCTCCAATTATTATTATTATTTTTTATTGGTTTTTTCTGTTAATCGAAAAAAATGTATCTTTTAAATTAGGGTTGCGCAACTTTTTTAATAAACGGGCCAATTTAAATTTTAAAATTGTTTGACGAGCCGCACATTAGAGCAAGTAGTGTAGAATGTAGACCCACGACGACATCTCTGGACCGGAGAACAGAAATACAGAAAGAGGTATACACCTTCTTCTCCTTCTTTATAGGGTTACAGTGTGTCTCGTCATCGAAAAAAATTCAGTACATTGGACCAATTAGAGAGAGTAATACACCTTCTTCTGCTGCATGTAGTGTGTCTAGTCATCAGGTCAAATCATCCCAATGAATGAATCAGAGGGGAAAACGGTCCTTATAGGCGTCAAACATGCACAGACTTGTACTGGTCAAAGCTGGTAGCTTTTAATAGTGTTATAGTATGTCTCGTCATCTGGTCAAATCATCACTGGACCAATTAGAGAGAGGAATAAAGCTTTCTCTCCTGTTTAGAAATGCCTTGTGGGCCGTGCTCAATTATCACTCATCACTCAGGCACGTGCGCACACGCCTGTAGGCTGGCCATAGAAAAAAAATTGCTACTTTTATCAGCACATCCAAATTCGGGAACCTATTCGAACATCCGCTTAAAACTAAAAATAAATATCAAGGAATAAGGAATCGGTACTCGGTTTGAGCAGGTTTTGGCGCGAAAATTATTGGGAAAAATTTGAAAAGAAAAAATTCTCTTCATGTTTGTAATTTTATTTTATTCACTTCTCAATACGGTTTGGATGAATTGATGAATTTGTTCGGTCCAAATGGAGAAACACGTATTACAAGATGAGCAAAGCATGAAATGAACCTTTCGCATTGCTCGTTCGTACAACATTCACCACAAGATAGTGTTCCAAAAAAGAGAGAAAATAGTCGAATAAGATGATGATGAAGATGAAGAAGAAATTCAGTTGAAACAAAACGAAAAAAAAATTGAGAAAAACGCCAAGAAAGAGAGAGAGAACGCGCGCGCGTGTATAAACGCAACAAGTGGAGACCAACACACTAAAGCCAAAGGAATGAATTTATAATATTATAAAACGGTAAAGTTGTGGAACAAAAATTTCGAGCAATGTCTTCAAGCCACATTCGTTTGTTGGCCGACTGTTTAGGTTGGCCGTCGGTGTTGTTGTTGTTCATCTCTTATTAATATGTTCAATGTGCCTTGTGTTCTTAGTGATCTTGTTTGTGTTTCCGAAATTCTCGGGTCTCCCGGACACTGTCAGTTAATTATTAGCTTCTAAAAGGAACGGTTTTGTTTTTTTTTGTTTTTGTCTGTCTGGTTTTATGCACAAGACTCGGAAATCAGAGTGAAAGAGTGGAGAAATGTGATCCGCAAGAAAAATTACTCGCTACTTCCATGTTGGCTCCCTGTGTCGGGCGTGAACCCTCCAAGATCCTTCACCAGTTCCAGCCTTGACCAGTTCTCATCAAAGTCATCAATCTCAAAACATAAAAGAACATCTTTTCACCACGATTGTCTTTGTTTCGATTTTTCCAGAACAAAAAAAAATTTGATATTTTCAAATGAAAATTTATATGAAAATCATTTCTTAGGTAAGAGAAGTCATAATATATATTTCGTGCCCACTCTTAAAATTGCCCTAAATTTTCGGATCCATTGCTCTGTTTGCTGCTTCTTTTCAAAATTCATCTTCATCCTCTCATCTTAATTAGCAATAAATTTTCCACAAACAAAAATTCATATGTGTCTCGCTCCGGTAATTCATGAGTTTTCTATTAATTTACAAAATTTCAATCACGCATCAATCTGTGACGTGCCATGTCGCATCTTGGGCGTGAGCGCGCGCTTGTGGTTCCGAGAATCGCTGGCGGTTTTGTTCCAAGAAAACTCAATAAATCCGTAGAAGTTCATTCACCTAATTCACTTGTTTTTTTCATGACAAACAAACAAACAAAAACAAAAACAAAATTTATGTTTCAAATGTTACATCATAATTCCAAAAAGCTATAATCTGCTTGAAACTATTCTTCGGGCTTTTGTGGATTCAAACATTCTCGCAAATAGGATTATTCCAAACGCGTATAATTTGCTTTGGTGGTAATTACCATTGAAACAATTAGAAAGATTGTCATTGTTCTTGTTTTTCTTGTTGATGTTTTATCTTCATGTTTGGCCTGATATTTTCGCCATTTCTCGTTCCAAATGTAATTTCCAGATTAACCCGAGAGAGAAATTTGGCTAATTATTTTAGCGGAAAAAAAATTTGCAATAATTGGAAGAAACAAAATCATCCAATAATTGGAATAATCGGTCCGTCTTGTCATGTTTTTATGGCACGTTTCGGCATGGCAAAATCGGTCGAATCACCAATTCCACAATGTGGTGGTTTATGATTCACATTTTACAGATTTTATTACTTCTTCTTCTTGTTTCGGTTGTCCGGGATTGTTACCGGTGTTTCGCTGTTGTTGTTGTTGTTGTGTTTTGCAATGTTTTCCGTCATATTTCCTAGAGACGTGTCTGTGTATCTGTCACAATCGCCTGTCCGATTGGTTACATCCGAAACGCACTGACCATTGGCCAATGTGTTTGTTTTGTTGATTTTCTGCGGATTTTTTTTTATATTTATTTTCGCTTATTTTCTACAACATTTCAAAATGGTTACAACTAGCTGTTGCTGAATAGATAAACAAAATAAATAAATCCAACAAATCAAAATCCCAAACCAAATTAGCATGTAAATCATGAGGGAAATAAACGTTTTTTCCTTTTCGTTGGCGCGTATGCGTTAGCGTTTCAAATCAAATTTTATCCGCTTGCTCCTCCTTTTTTTAATTCTATTTTGTAGGCGCTTGTGGGCGCTATAGTCGAGTTCGGGTCTATATTGCTATCGGTTGTTGCCGAAACATCCGAATGGACATGATCATTTTACTTTTATTTTTCGAAAATTCCACAAGTTCAAGTTGTCGTCGTTTTATTCAAGCGACACACACACACAAATACGTGATGATAATGAACGGAATAATGTTGTGGTTTGGGAAAAACTGTCTGGATTTCTTTTTTCTTTTCTGATTTTTTCTTCTTCTTCACCACTTTACCGTCTTGGCCATGCTTGGCCTGTATGTATGTGTGTGTGTGTGACACAAATATTCAGGCCAGACGACAACAACGACGAAGTAGAGGATGAAAACAGTTTCGAGAAAAAGAAAATCTAATGTTAAAGCTAATGTCAAGACTCAAGAATGAATGATCTGCAGGACCTGCAGTGTCTTTTGCTTGTTTTTGTTGTTGGTTTTTTGCTGTTGATACTGGAACAGAAAAAAAACCAGGAAGTTTCCACAATCTTGCAAAATTTTCGCAATGTACAAACGAAAGCAATGGTGGTTGTTATACTTTATTTTTTTTAGATTTTCAGCGCTGAATTTAAGTTTTTTTTTCGGCTAATTACCTGTGTGTTTCAAGCAAGCAAGCCAAACAGATTTATAGCTAAACGAAAGCAATCCAACAATCTAATTGAACCTATGGCTGCTACTTTGCCATTTTGATTTGATTGGATGTTTTTCCTTGAAAATTTCGTAAAACCCCTTTCTCTTTCTATTCGCTGATTGGCGAATGTCGTCTCCCAAGCCACACACACACACACGCACACACCAAACAACGATCATCATCATCGACAATTAATGATTGAGAAACACACACACACACACAAACAGTAATTATTACTGTTATTATTTGCGCTTCACTCCTACTCTCCCTTCTTTTACAATGGGCGGAGCTTATTCGTTTATTGTACTATAATACTATAATAAAACCAAACATAACAGGCATCCAATCACCGGCCAATGTTGATTGTTATTATTATTATAGTAATACAGATGGGCAGATAATTGGACTTGGATGAACCAATCAAATCATTGAAAAATGATGTCACATCGATGCCAGTTCATCCTCTATCCTCTTATCCTCCTACACTGTCAATGGTTTTTGATTGAGAAAAATACTCGCAGCGTATGAAAACCTGCTGACATACATAAAAAACAATAAGATTAACACCTGATCAAGCATTGCATTTAGATTGCGCGACGATGCTCGCTGCGATCAGTCAAAAAAAAAGGTTCCAATAAGATGATGATGATGATGATGCATTATCTATGAGCATCTTCATCTTAGGTTTTGTTTCTCTTTTGTTGTTGGCCCATACAAATGGTTGCCATTGAAATCCCAAAATTGTCTGCTGTTGCCAACTGTTGCTTTTGGAATTCATCCAAATCGTTGGCCACCTTGAATTCAATTGGTCTTTGTCTTTCGGCTGGTGTTTTACCTGGCGCGCGACAAACGTAGAGAAAAACAAAAGCAATCCTGTACGTTTTCTCTTTCTGAAAGGGGCGAATAAGAGAGGGGGCGAAACTTATGTCTCCCTGTGCATGTGTGTGTGTGTGTGAATGGATTCCAATCTTTTTGGAAATAAGAAAACGATTATTGTTTTTGTTATGTTGACCATTGTGGTCATCATTGTTGGCCATCGGTGTTGTTGTTGGTGGTGGATAAAGGAACAACAACAACAACAACGACAATCCAACAAAAATCAAATGGATTAAAAATTAGATGAATTATACAACTCAAGAAAAGATTAAGTGCTTACCACATTGCTATAGCTTTGGCGCGACACAATCAGATGAACCATAATAATAATAATAATAATGATCACTCTTTGGGATAGGATTTAAATGTGTGGCATGTCTATGGCTCTCATTATTATCATCTGACACTTTACCATCTTTTTCTCACACTCTTGGTGTATGCTTCGCTAGCGCGGTGTGTGTCTTGGTCCCACATTATATCATTTGAATGAAGATTAAATTTGATCGATTATCTCTCACTTTCTATCCCATATTATTATTGCTATTTTTTTCTTTCGTGGCCATCTTCGTTTTCCTTTTTTGTTCCAAAAACACACACACAGACACACGTATACACGTGTTAGCCGTCCATCGCATTCGAATTCGATTTAAGGATCATGATTATGATGATTACCTGTTTATATTTTGAATCTTTGCATGTTTGATTGGCTGGAATATCCCTCCTCTGTGCGCCGTGCAAACAGGACGTACAGACTAGATAGACAGGTAGATAGATTAGTCAGATAGAATGACATAGGTATGATGATGATGATGATGAGCACAACAAGAGGCCATGAACTTTCTCCTACTGTTACATTTATTTTCATGTTACGCTGTTTCAATCGGATTACGAGATACGGTGATTGGAATTTTCATATTTTCAATATTTTGAAAAGAAAATTTTCCCAACATCATAAAATATGATTTGTTTTTTTGGCGTCTTCACAAACATCTTAAATTTAGTAGCCTTTCGGTGATTATAGGATTTACATCATATTTTCTTTCCCAAATATTTCAAAATCACAATCACAACGACAGAATTTACATTGACCGCGTATGACCACGAGCAGTTGCTGTTATTGAAGCGATTACTGCGTTTATTTGACCTAAATCCTAACTCTTTGCTATTTTTGTCCCCTTTTCCGGTCAAAATCAATTTGCCAGTATCGATACTATCGATAGTTTCTTTCGTCGCTCAATGAAATCTCTGCACTTTCCCATTCAATTTTTCCCGTTTTTCCTTTTTGCCAAAAATTGACAGATTACATTCAAAGATAGCAAAGGTTGTTTGGCAGGGTTGGTTTTCAATTAATTTACTTTTTAGTTTATCCTATTTTGCTACATAGTAGCAAAGTAATAAACGATTTATAGCCATCTTGTTCATTCTCTTCTTGGCTAGAAACGCTAATTTAAAACACTTGTACCTATAGGTTCCGGCATCTCTTTTTTTCAACCAAAAATGAAATATACACCATACCAGGCCTGTTTTGTTTTTTTGTTGTTTTCGTTCAAATTGCGCGGCTTGCTGATGATATCATCATCATCACTCAGTCCATAATGATCCATTTTTGGGACGAATTTGGTCATTAATTCCTTTTGCCATAATTAGCTGCTGCCATCCTCTGTTCCATCTCCTTTTTGCAAAAGGAAACGGATTAGTATGAACTTGTTTCAAATCTCACATTAATATTTAGCTTGGCCAGAAGACAAATTCGAATCATTATTACATAATCATTTCTGAAGCTTGAGATGTGTCCAAGGATGATCTCTTGTTTTCTGCCCGGAGAAACGTGTCACCGGAAACAATAAAACGAAACAAAAATATGGATTCGCCACAATATGGATATCGGACTAATTGTTTTTTGTCGTTGTTGTTGCGTACGAGTTTTTACGGACGGAACTATATAAGCTGCTCATCAAAGTTAGGTCGATTTGAGTGGCGACAATTGTAATTATCATCCACAACAACCATTATGGACAACGACCAGGACAAGTGTTTCAATGTCCAGTTTGGCCAATTACCTCTTTAATATGAGTGGTTGCATCCGCTACGCTATCAGTTAGCCGAAGCTTCCAACAAAACAACATCTCCAGACAAAAATGATGGAGATGAAATTAGTTTTCTTTTGCAGCGAAAAAAAAAGATTTATTTTTTTCCGGATCTTGCTTGGCGCTTAGTTCGGCGGTTTCCAAGCGCCAAACAAGCTAAAACTAGCCATGTCTGTGCAATGAAAAAAAAATCATGTAACATCATTTTCGCTGAAACCTACACACGCGTACAAGCCTTTACCTGACCAATTACCTATGCCTAATTATTATTTAGTCTGTCTAGTTTATAGTCCGATCATATCTACTTCTGATTGGTCATTTTTCAACCGATTCGATCTTGAGAAAAGGCCAATCATCAGCATCTTTTTGATTTCAAGTCACACCCATATTAAAGCCGGATAACACCTCTAATGGTAGGTTCTTAGATCACAATCAGAACTAATTATCTGTGGAAATAGACGTATGCCTTTTTTGATTGAACAAGACATGTATCCTAGTCTGGATGCTCTTAATCGGTTTTATTTGTCCAGAAAATTGTAGCCAATTATTGTGCGGATAATGATGATGTGGTCAATTGTCACATTGTATCTTTTTTTTCCAAATTCTTTAAGAACGAAGTCGGCATACGTGAATGGACAGTTAAACTTTTCTGAGTTCTGTCACATTCATATAAATAATTACCATAAGATAATTATGTAAAGATTATCACCATAATCCAAAGATTAAAATAATGATAATAATCAACATTTTTACGCATTCTTAATGGGATAGTTCCCATTGGATGAACATTTGAACCAATCAAAAAATTGTGCTGGATGTTCGGTGTGGTCCTATCCTAAATAATATACTTTATCTCTTGCTGCTTCTTGTGAAGCTCTTTGGAACGATAAACGATAAGCACAAAGCTCATTATAATTTGTGCGCACGTGTTCTTCACAAGCTCACATTGACATTGTGGTCGCCCATCCCCTTTCCTCGCATATCCTCCTCCCTTCTCCCTTTCTCTGTTTGCCATTACCAATACACAGGCCCACTTCAATGACATTCACCTTGAACATTGGGCGCAAGAGGCCGTATCTGCGCGGTGATCATCGCGGACCGACTCCAAAGTTTTTAATTGAATTAGCCCGATAAAAATTGTTCAGAATCGTTTAGCCCGCGCGCGGTCGTTATTGGTTTATATTTTTTTTTATTCGTTCCATTTCATTTCAATTTAAAATATCATTTTGTCTATATTGTATCGTCATTTGTGCGTGTGTTTCATCATCATGGGAGGCCTTTTGAAGGAGCGGGAGAACAATGTACAATCGATATTTTAATTTATTCTATCATTCGTACATCACTCGCGGTGGTGGTAATGGTGGTGCTATCAATACATTTTGATCTATTGGAAATTGCCGTTTCGAATGATTACGAAATTATCGTCTCGGAAATTGACATGTTTGCCATCTTCAAGTGCGTGTGTACGCGTGTGCGTGTGTGCGGGATTGACATTGGAGCATTAGAAACACATAAGCCCCTCCTCTTGATGCATGTTGCTCCTTCCCCTCTTCGCGTTCATAAACAAAGTTCAATCATTTTTCTTATTCTTCTTTTTTTTCTGATTTTTTTTCGGGACATAATTAGAGCATACATTAATTCAATTTTATCCCTCCTCTTGCTTGCCTTTACCTGGAGCGAAAGAGAGAGAAAAAGATGGATTATGTAAACTAGCGCCTTCGTGACAGTCGATCCAGAAACGAAAATGTGTGTGTGTGTGTGTCTGTGTGGAACAGCATCAGCAATGGTAGCGTGAGCAGTAGCGCGAAATCCGTATCAATAAATTTGGAATGAAATTTACATTAGAAGCAAAAAATTGTTTGTATGCGTGTGTTATGTAACGAACGACGGACAAAACGAACAAAAAACAACGACAAGAAGACATCTTTGTGTTGGATTGTAGGAGATCAATGCATGGAAATATTCAACCAACAGCAACTAGGAAAAAAATGTAAATTCCATTTGTCGAATATTTAGCTCGAAGCTGTCTAGTTGTCTTGCCAGTGTAGCTTGGCTCGTGGTAATTTATATTTGTGGATCAGTTACAGCAATCGGTGTTGAAAGTAGAAGAAAATGTTAATTAAACACACACATACAAACATGCACAAAACTCGTGAATGTTGGCATCATCTTCATCTTCGTCTTCATGATGTTCGTCTCCATCTTGGCAATTGGCAATTTATAACGATTATTACCAGATATCGAGCATACAATGGACACACAAAATGATGGTCGATTTATTTCAGTCGTAAAATTTTGCTTGTCTTTGTAAAATTGTAACAGCCGCCAAACTTTTTGTAGCAAATTTTTCATTCTCTTCAAACGAATGTAGCAATTTTATTTTTCGCAAAGTTTTTTTTGTAGCAATTTTTTTTTGTTTGTCGCTAAGGTCGTTCCAATAAATCAATTTAGATGTTGAAAGAAACCCGCATTGAATCTGTCCCCCAGCTTAAGGGTAACTTGGTCGGGGAATAGCTTGTGTAACAAGGCGCCAAAGCAAAGTTTCCCATACATCTCTCATGATATATGATGTACTGGAACCTATTTGGATCATCATCAAGCGCAAGATAAGGTCTCATGATGATGATGGAGTTGGAGTTGATCATAGTATCGCACCTCTGTCCATAATTTGGATTATGACTTTTCTGAAACGAGGAGAAGATAAAAATATCACAGATCTCCTCGAGATTTTTGGGACCTTGTTTGATGAACACCTTGTTTAGGATGCGTGTCATTTCATGCATATTCAATTAGCATCATCCATATCAGAAATCATCACCATCGGATCAATCAAAATCAATTACAAACACAGCTTGGATTCAAGAGGATCACTGTTTCGACACTTTCTTGGATTCGGAAAAAACCCCCAAGGGCCTTCAAAACGGTTCAATTACAAAAGGCCCACGTCCTTTCCTCTCCTAGTGCAAGGTGGTCATTGTCCGTTGTGGGCTTTCTAGTGGTGTCGCATTTCATAAATTAGCAAAACGAATCGGATTTATCAGATATTCTCAATGTTTTATGTTTCGGTTAAAAGGTTGGCTTCGAAATCTAATCTAGGAACAAAATTGCTGAACTCTATTTCTACGGTATCTTGAGGTTTTCCCAGGTCAATGGATTACACAATCTTCCTCTTCTTCTCTTTCTATGTCTCTTCTGTTCTTAAATCTTGAATCTTCTTAATCATTTGAATAATAATTCTACAATTTTTTTTTCTTTTACTTCTATTTTTCTTTCAGCTTTTTGCTCTGTCTACATCCATCACCGTGGTGTTCGTGTGTATAAGTGTGTGTGTCTGTCTGTCTGTCTCTTTTCAAAAAGACAAAATAAAATAAAGAAAGAAAATCTAGATCAACTGGCACGTTTCGCATCGTGGAACGCAGTGTTTCTTGGAATCCGCGCGCGCCAACACATCATCAACAACATCGAAAGCCTCAAGCTTGATACATTTAAGACTATACGCAAGCAACCAATGTGTGGTGTGATGAGTGTTGTTGAAGTTTGTTGGTCTTCTTCTTTGTCGTGTTTCAAATAATTTCATTCTTATTTTACTGGAAAATCCAAAAGAAACAAAAATGGATCATCGACCATCATCAACACGAAGAAATCAAAAAAACCGTGATATTAGCTTTGCGAAACATCAATCCGACCAACAAGTTCCAAAAACAACGTACAATAGAATCATGATCGATAATAATCTGCTATTACAGAATAATACAAGAATGCATCATAAATTAATCCATTTGAATCCAAAAACAGCCAAATCTTCACTTTCGTCAAAGAATGATAATTTAAATAGAAAAGTCAATGAGAAGCATTTAGGAGTTTCAAAAAAGGTCTACCGTACGATATCATCGATACAATCGATGGTACTTACTTCCTTTCGTTCAAATGATAATTTCTGTAGAAATCCTCGACAGAATCATGATGATATTTTCAGAATAAACTATAAACTAAATTCTCCATTGAATCTCAAAAAACAACTGATAACAGCTATAATGATGATGATTTTAGTTTTCATGGGCTCAGTTTCCTGGATCGATGCCACCGGATTACCGGCATCATTATCAGCGCTAGCAGCCTATGGTAGTACACCGTTGATGATGGCTCCAAGGCCAACACCTTTTGCACCAGATTATAGACCAGAATGCGACCTCATATTGCCCGCATCGTTGTCAACGTTGGCTGCTGAACATTTGGCAGCCCACGATGATGGGCCAGAAGATCTAGGACCAAGCATTGGTGGTGCCGGTGGTGGTTTGTCGAGCTTGACCGATCATCTTGATCCACATAGTTTGCAGGATGAAGAGGAACCATTGTCGTATTATTTTCCCGTGCCTCCAACGATCACACCAACAAGCGGATATGATAATTTTTATTCTACTGCTGCTGCTGGGGCCGCATCTTCTTCATCCACATCCTCCATTGTTGAACCAATTTTGCAAAACTATCTGTTAGGGTTAGTTAGTAAGTTCACTTGTACATTCATCATATTGATCGAAAGTTTTTGCTTGTACGACTAGAATAACCGGAAAACGGCAACAACATTCAATACGAAAACGATCCGCTTATATGCCTGGTGGTCACATCTGTATATCCTATCGGGATATCGACCATGCGGTCCAAAAGGCCAAAATGCAGATGGGAATGTTCAGCATACCAATGGAAGTGAAACAATTGAATTCGGATTATCCAAAACCGACGCATGTGGCCAAAGTGGGCGAACTTTTGGTTGCCGCATCCAGCATTTTGGCCAAAATGTACGGTCTGAACAAGGAGGCAATCGTTTATGGGTTACCTCGAGTGGACACCACCAACACGGTTATCCGAGATATGTGCCCAACGTTCCTGAAACCGGTCAAATGTGAGATTAGCAAATATCGTACGCTGAGCGGTATGTGCAACAATCTTGAATATCCGAGTTGGGGATCGACTCGTTCCGCCATGCTTCGCTATCTGCCACCGGATTATGCTGATGGTAATTCTTCTGATTAAATTTGTTTGGTAACCATCATCATGTTGTTGTTGGCTCCTCCCCTTTCTTCTGGATTCAGGTTTGACCATGCCCAGAATCGCCAAAAGTGGCGGTCCATTGCCGCCACCAAGAGTGGTGTCGTTTGTGCTTCATCAACAGGATGAAAATGATTATGATCATGAAGTTACTTATTTGGTTATTGCTTGGGGACAGATGGTCGATCATGATCTGACATTTGCCTCGATGCCTAAAGGTTTGTGCGTGTAACAGTGGCCTTATTTTCATTTGTTTTGACAATGATTTGACCTCCGGGCAACCCAGATTCACAAGATAAAACTGTAAAATGTTGCAAATATGCTCCGCAATTGCGCCACCCGAGCTGTTATCCGATCCAGGTGCCCAACAATGATCCCTACTACAAATTCTATCCGAAAAAATGTATGGATTTTGTTCGGTCCACGGCCGGTGTCAAACCAAACTGTCCACTAGGACCAAGACATCAGATCAATGTGGTTTCATCGTATTTGGATGGCGACATTATTTACGGACACGCATTGTCCACCAGCAAGCGGATCCGGGAGTTTCAAGGTGGTAGATTGAAAAGCACTAAAGCTCATCAAGCCATGGGTAAGCTAAATGAATGCGTTCCGCACCATTATTCGATGGATCAGATTGATTGATCGGACAATCCCGAAAGCTAGCGTGATGCAAATCACAGTTTTGCTCTAATTAGCTCTAATCATGCAGTTATCATCTTTGTATTTATTGTTTCGTGTTTTTAGTCTTGAACTTAGCTTGCGTGGCAAGAAAAGTGAAAAAGTTCGCATGATGCAAGCGGGCACCGTGTTGCGCTAGCGAGAAATTTCTCTTTCTCTTGAATGATCATCAACTGGTGGTTACAATCATCACTTTGAGCTCTTAATTGTTCCGATCTTCTTTTTTTTCATATCATCTGAAACTTTAATTTTTTGCGCTCTATTTTCCCCGAAAGGTCTCAAAGATTTGCTACCAATGAAAACACAAAACGCAGATCAAGGTTGTGAACGAACTGGCCATGGTCCAAATAGTTATTGTTTCGATACTGGCGATGATCGTTCCAATGTACAATTACAATTAACCGTTATGCATACTATTTGGCTGAGGCATCACAATCAAATTGCCGAGGTTATGGCCGAAGTTAACCCACATTGGAATGATGAAAAATTGTTCCAGGAAACCCGAAGAATTGTGGGCGCCATGATCCAGCACATTACCTATAATGAATTCTTACCAATCGTGGTTGGCCGTAAAGCGATGACCAAGCATGGTTTGAATTTGTTAAAATTTGGCCACTATCATGGTTATGATCCCAAACTGAATCCGGGTATCCGGGTGGAATTTCAAGCTGCTGCTTTTCGTTTTGGTCATTCGATCGTACCGGACACGGTTGATCGTTATAACAAGTTTCATCAAAAATTGGGTAAATTTATTCATTCGGGTGGGCATTAGGAGCCATTAAATAATCTTGTTGCGGATCTCATTTGATCAATTCTAGAATCTGTTCGCTTGGCGTCCACGCTAAGGCAACCATTCAGCCTGTATCATCCAGGTGTTTTGGATTCGTTTATTTTCGGCCTGATTAATCAGCCAGCCTACCGTGTTGATTCGGCCATGGCCAACGAAATGACCAATCATTTGTTCCAGAAACCTGGTGAGCAATTCGGATTGGATTTGGCCGCCATCAACATCGTCCGTGGACGTGAAATGGGCGTTCCCGGATACAACTATATGCGCGAATTTTGCGGACTACCAAAGATCAAATATTTCACCGACTTATACGGAATGATGTCCAATCAAACCATTAGACGATATATGGAGCTTTATGAACACGTGGATGATATTGATTTTTGGTCGGCAGGCATCGCTGAACATCCGTTGATGGGCGCCATGGTTGGCCCGACGTTCGCCTGTATCATCGCCGAACAATTTGCTCAAATACGTCGCGGTGATCGATTCTGGTATGAAAATGGTCAAGGTATCAATAAATTCTCTTTGGAACAGCTGAACGAAATAAGAAAAGTAAAATTGGCCAGAATCCTTTGCGAAGCTGCCGATGATATGGAATCCGTACAGCTATATCCGTTGTTGGCTGCTCATCCTACTTCGTAAGTGCTTGGAAAAGTGGAAATCCCAAGAATGCCTGAAGCTGTGAATAATTTTGATTTTTCCTTTTTTCTTTTTGTCGTACAGAAATCCAAGAGTTAATTGTGAGGAACTACCAGAGATTGATTTATCTTCATGGCGTGAAACGTATATGCCATATGCTGGTGGTCCTTCCGTTTCCGGAGGATTAATTGGAACCGATCCAGAGGATTATAAGGCTAAATCGGCTAAGGCCAAAGCAGCCGCTGCTTGAGAACAACCATGGAGACTTTGTAGAAATTAACCCTTTTTGGATTATGATAATGATTATCGACGTGAATTCATAATTAATAATGTTATTTTAATTATACAACAATACATATTTTAATGGATTTTTTAATGCACAAAATACAATTTTTTTCAAATAAATTGAGGCGCGAAAAACAGAACGCGAAGCGCGCGAGAATTTTTTTTCGCGAAAATGCAATGCAGGGAAGCCAACTTTCAAGGGTGCAGGGGCATCTATTAGTCTTAACCAAGGGCTGCCATCTGTTGGCTATTTGCCAATACTCTTTGGCTGTTGCTACCTGTTGATTTACAAACCGACATATCAATTTAAAATCGAGGATCATCGATGTTCAATGAGTTTAACCTACTTGAGATCCAACGGAATCGATTTGAGGCAGATTCTCCGGTTTTCTTTAGAATGTCTTACTCGCTCTTGATTGATATCTAATTGCCGTGATCGTATAGTGGTTAGTACCCTGCGTTGTGGCCGCAGTAACCCTGGTTCGAATCCAGGTCACGGCACTAAACTTTTTTTCACTTTTTTTTTCTTCAAGTCACATTTCCTCAATTTCATCTTTGTCTCGCTTCCTTCCGATCTATTTAAAAATTTTTTATTCAAATGCCGAATAGTTTATTTTTTTACCAAAGGATGGCGCTACACATCAAGGTCATCAACACACAGAAATGACGTTCGTGAATTTGTTTACGTTTTTTTTCAAAGCTTTTGGTATTTGTTCATTTTACTTACGTGATTTTTATGATAATTGTTGCAATAATCGTCACCTGAATGCTTTGGAATTATTTTTTCTATCAAGGTAAAACTATTCTCGATGATTGCGATTCGATTTGTTTCAATTCAAATGCTGATACTTAGATATTTTTATATTTGAAACTTTTCCCAACAGCGGAAAACCTTCAACGTGTAATTTCTCCTTCGGCATTCTATTATCTATTTTAGTTTTCACTAGAATCGGTAAATATTGTAATTTTTTTCATAACTAATAAACTCTAAAGTCTAACTTGTTTGAAATTCAGGTGATTTTTTAATCCAAAGCTGAAGCCAAAAAACCAATAAAATGACATCCGAAAATGCGTAGCATAATCTAACAACAAATTCCGTGATTCTGCCTGATTCTTCTCTTCCATACAAGATGCTGTTGATGATTAAATATTCATTATTCTTGTCCACATTTACCTTGGTCCATTTGTTTGTCACCTATTCGATGTTGGCATTATGGTTCATGTGGTCAGAATCTTCCACAACCAACACCGCCGCAACGACATTGCCATCATCTCCAAACAATTATGATGAGCTTCGTATCACTAAAAATCATAATCAACAAGAGCAGAATCTTACCTCAGCTTCCCAATTGCCAATAGAACAAGATGAAGAATCAAATGATGTCTGTGATAATCGTTCTTCCATGACAGGTTCCAAGACCTCTGCTAAATTATGTACGAATAATTTATCGAATCTAGTCAAAAATTTCGGACCAAATCATCGGACCGAAATCAAACAACAGCAATCCCAAATCATCGCCCTGCACTCAGATCCATGCTGGTCATTTATTGGCTTACTAATGTTAAATCTTTGCTTGGTTCTCGATTATTTCTGGATTCCGTCCGCCAATTTGCGGCAGCATTTTCGATCTTTCCTGTCCGGTTGTTTGGACCATAATTTGACATATGTTTCCACGTTGATCTTGTTTCAATCATTTCCACAATGGCTAAATCAGATCGTTTTGGCGCCAATTTTGCAACGCAATCTGAATTATTTATTTAGGTTCTTTCACAAATCACTACTCTTGGATCAGCCATTCAGTCTGGAGTGTTTTCTATTGGCCATCGGTTTGACCGGTATGGTTTTTCGGTCATTGGGATGTCCACGGTCATCATTATCATCGTTGTCGGATGAACAGATTCATTCACCACAATTGTTTCGATGTTTGTCTAAATTATTCCATTATTTAAATATTGTTTTGTTTCGTAAAACTCGCCGCAATCATCATCGGCGACGAAACGACCTTTCCCGAAACACGACCAGGGTTCAAATCGATGATGATTTAATTCTGTCCGAGGAAGATCTCGATCCGGATGGCCTTGAAGACGAAGATGAAGAAGATTCGGACGATTTTGATCTTAGCGAAGATATGGATCGGATGCTGATCGAACGCATATTCGCTGTTCCAAATCTATGGCTTCATACTGAACTGATTTCCAATGACTATATTGAACGTTTACCGGTATGGAACTATTATCAAGAGGAAACCCGAGATATGTTGATGATGGTGGATTGTAATCAAAATTTTATGCTCTTAACCGATACATCTTGTCCATCATCTTCTTCCGATGACGAATATTTGGACACCAAAGAGGAACAGGAGCAGGAAGATGGACGACGTAGTGGATTACGTCTTCACCATCATCATCATCATCGTCAAAGTTTGGATGTTGATGATGACGACGACGATGATGATGATGATGATGATGTCAATAATCAGGAAGATAATTTGGATTGTTGTTTGAAGCAAAAACCGCAACCAAAAGCATCTTTTAATTGTTGTGCAAACAATTCATTCGAGAATATTATACCGGATCTAAAAGAAAATGTTCAGCTAACATCTTCAATCAGGTTTGTGGTGTTTGTTTGAAACAATAAGCTTGCTAAGTTTGCTCGTTCATATGATTTTTTTTTCAGAAAAAAAATTGAAAAAAAACGCAGAACATTGATACGACGCCGACGGCCAACCACAAAAACAAACCTGAATGATGTCCCACAAGACGATGATCAACCATCAAATGGTGGCGGTGATGGCAGCACTCGACCAACCTGGATGTTAGATCTGCATCAATGTACCGTTTGTTTGGATCAATACCAGAATGAACAATTGATATTGGGGCTGCCGTGTGGCCACAATTATCATCAATCATGCATTGGAGAATGGCTAACCCGAGGTAATCATTGTTGTCCAATATGTCGATGGCCTTCATATCGATTCAAACATCCCAGACAACAGCAACAGCAGCAACGAATTTCGGAGCAACCACCAAATCACTAGCTATGCAATGTCTTTTATTTTGAAAAATATGTGTGCGTCTGAGTGTATTTGCCATTATTATATAATTTTTTTTTAAGAAAAAAAGATGATTTCCTCAGCCTATTTCGGGTGTTTGTACAAGCGACGAAGTGACGACAAGTGACGAACTGAAAAATTAAAAGAGATTTGTATTTTTTTTTGTTCGTATTCATTGAATAGTCATTGAACTGTTGGGAATCGAAATCGATTGTGTGATTTTCCGGTGAATACCAGGAACCAGAATGCACTCGAATATTTAAAAATTTGCGGTAACAATCAGTGAGCGCCACCACTATACTCTATTCTGGTGTTGATCATGAATTTATTCTAAAAATATCTCCGAAACAAACTCGAGAGGATACATCATCGCTGAAATTCTTGTTTGTCTGCCGAACATTAATACAAAGAATATTCTTTCATTTTGGGCACCATATGAATAATGCGCGAATGGGGTGAATTTGAAAAATTAGCGTTTCGACCAGAATTCTTCGCTTGGTTTTTTTCCCATTCAAACTAGTGTGTGTGGGTGTTCGCATGAACAATTTAATATTGTTACTTTTTATTTAAAAAAATGTCTGAAGAAAAATTGTTACGAAATATTTTCAGGTTGCGTTTGAGAAGGGTACCGCCCAATCTACTTATACTTTTGTTTCGCTACTTTGGCGTTGGTATGTGTGTTAGGTATGTGAGGTTGATTTTTTTTAGGTACAAATGTATCGATGATTGTATTTTTTGTGTTTGATTTTTCAATTACATATATTTTCTTTCCTTTCTTTAACACCTTCCCTTTAATTCAGAAAAATTTGTTTCTTTCACTTTGTATAAAACACATGGTTATTATTACACAGCGAAAAAAATGCACTGCACTGCACAACCTGCCAGCGCGTTTGCTACATTTTTTTCGCAAAATGCCCAGCTCGTTTCACAATCCTTTTATGACATTTTCAAATTTCATTTTGCTAACGCGCATGCGTCCGCATAGGAAACAGAGCTGGATCTGTCTGTCTTTAAATGTCGATGGTTTTTTACTGATTTTGGTGAATTGAGGACAAATTTTGCTCGGCGTGTGGGCCGATCTATAATCGATCAATCAATCAGTCAAACAGTGAATCAGTCAATCAGTCAATCCGAATTAACCTGTACGATCTTGTCGAAGGATTGCGGTGTGATTTCTTACGGAAAAATTCTTAGTTTGGCAGATTTTTGGTTCCGAAAATCAAAAACAAAATGAACAAAATGATTTTTCGGATTCGGATGTTGATTAAGATGTTGGCACCGAAACCCCGGGCGGTCGCCATAGACGTCCCGACGTGTTTCTGGAACCGAAAAACCCAGGAAATCTTCTGTTCGCACAACTTCAGCCTTAATGTATTTTTCATGTAACTTTGCAACAGTTGTGCACATGTGGAGCAAAGAACCAAGTGATGTGGTAACCCATCTAGATGTTGGTGATCATGATGAACCCTGTGGTTTTTTTTCAATCAGCCTGATCCCAAACAAAAAGCATAATGAATATGGATTCTCGCTTCTTTTTCCCGTTGTTTTAGTTTTTGTTCTCGGTTCTCTAAGAGCCTGATTCACCCTACTAGTCGATATTGTAGTTTAGGTTTGTTGTATCACAAATATCAAATTCGGAAATCTCGCATATCATATATGGCGCTATGCACAGCTTTGGTGGTTGGTTTGTCGGCCCCCCCAAAGGAATAGCAAAGCAAACTAGCCAACCAGGGGACATCCATCATCATCATCAGTGGCGCAAAAGATAGGAAAAGAGAAAGAGAGAAAAAATTAAATTTAGATAACGAGATCATGGTGGATTTCCTCTTTTGGCTTATCTGTCTATCTATGTTCGCCTATCCGCTATAAGTGTATGTGCGCTCTTTTTAATGTGCTTCGGTGCCACAAGGATTTTTATTCGCGAAAAATCAAAAACAAAACAAAAAGGGCACACTAGACTATGCATGCAGAAAAAAAATACCCTTAGGAGATTGTTCTCCAGTATCCTTGTATCTTTGGATTTTTCTTTTGATACCGGATTGATGATTTTGTTTGAAAATAAATAAAAACAAACAACCATCACATATTTTGGAGTGTTGTCCTTGTTTTCCCCCTTCCTCTAAATTTGTCTGGCCCGAGAACTTTTTTTTTCGTGTAAAATCATTATCAATTAAAAAATTATTATTATTATTATTATTATTATTTGGGACAACACGCACAGGCGCAACGGTAAGTGGCAGTCTCAGTCTCTCATCATACTAGCTAACCATCATCACCAACACACACTATTATAGTGGCTCTCCGTTACTGCATGCTTTAGTGCATCTGTACCAATCACAGTGCTGAAAGTGGTGCCATCAGTGGTGCCGGCAATCTATAGGTTGATAAATTTTTTAAAAATAGCAAAAAAAAAATAAATGAAGAACGTGAAGAAGGAATGGACGAAGATGATTGGGGGAAAAAAATTGAATTAAACATTATAGGAACATTTGAGAGAACGATAGTAGTCAAGACGGAAGAGCAGTCTGTCATTGTTGTTGTGCGGCGAGTGCGTGTTTCGATACGATATATGATTGGATTAAATTATAAGTTTTGCGCCGCCCCTCGAATCTTGAGCAGGCTGCATGCTTCTGATTGGTCGATATTTTTTGTTGTAGGATGGATAAACAAGCCCACGATGAAATAAAGCGATGATGATGAAGGGTCATTTTTCAAAAAAATTTCTTCTTCTTGTTCCTCTTCATATTCTTTGGTTTTTTCCATGAATTTTTTCGATTTTTAAAATTCAATCTGCTTATTATTAATGATAATAATTAATTCTCTGCATCTCAAGATGCAGAGCGGTTTCCCCGAAACGAAAACGAAAACAACAACAACAACAACAACAATTCTTGGAATTTTTGATCAGATTTAATCCAATAACAAGATGTCTGTCTGTCTGTTAAATGGGAGGAGTTAATACGATAAAAAAGGTCGAAATGTGCCCTAGCGCGTTGCAAACAAATTTGAATAAATTAACCACCTAACTTAAGCCAATTTCGGACATCATCTTCTTCATAGTTCATCCTATCGAACTAAGATGAAGATGAAGATGATGATGATGATGTTCAACAAGTGCAACAGGAGAGAGAATAAAAGAGAAACCTTGTTGCTGTTGGTCGTAGTTGTTGTTTTTCTCATTAATGTTTGAAAAATTTTACTTTCTCGTTCCAAAAGGCATTTTTGAACAACTAGCGCGAATTTGCTTGGCTTGGCTTGGCTTGGCTTTTTCCAATGCTGTTTGATTTTTCCATCCTGTTTTCCCCATTCTAAATAATATTGATGATGATGATGATCAACTTGATGAAGAAGACGAAAGAGTGAATGAATGTAAAGAGTTGTAAAAGCCATTCGAGAAAATTATTGGATTTTCTTCTTGTTTTGTTTCTTCTTCTTTCCGAAGCTTGTTGCTGCCGTTGTTCAAAATCGATGTTCTTGTAATGTTTGATTATGATTCGGTCAACAACGACGACGACAACAACAAAAACTCTTTTACTTCGTCCGTAAACACAGAAACTTTCCCTTTTTTTTAATTATTTCACAAAAACAGAAAGCAAAAGAAGCTTTTCGAATCCTTCCAAAGATGCGGATGCTGTATTAAGCATCATCATCATCATCATCATCATCGCTATGGCGATGTTCGACCAAGAAGAAGATCTGGCTCGATTCATTTGTACCGAACATGTTCGTGATTATCATGATCATCATCATCATCATCGTAGAGAATCCAGTGGATGTTTCCAACAAACATGAACTGGTACCTAACATGCCAGTTTGGCATGTTACTATTTTGACATTCCCGAAAGAGTGGTATCCAACACCCAAAGGGATCTGGAGGAAAAGAATCCTGCAAATCCAATCAGATAGACAGAGAGCAAAGGATAGAGAAAGAGCAGATCATTTTCTTTTGGGGAAATACTCTCACTTTTGTGGCATCGCTCCTTCTCTCAGGGCGCCATCGTTCATCGCTCAACCTGCAAAACACGCATACACACACACACACACACACAAGCATCCATCGAGCAACAGCATCACCAAACTTGCACTTGCTGTAATTATTATTATTATTATTATTATTAAAAAACATGTGAAATAGATCCCCTTCTCTTCCCTTCCCCTTATTTCCCACCTTTTTTTTCTGCTTTCCTCTTTTGTTTCGCTAATAAAAAAAACGCCTTCCATCTCCGTGTATAATGTTGTCTCTCTGTCTCTCTTAATGATTGGCTATAGATGAAGGCGCATGTGCGCACCAAATAAAACCGATTGAAAGTGATGATTGGCTAATTGTCGTTCCTGTTGATCATGCGCAATGGTAGCATTTGTATCATTTATGTGCGTGCATGTAGCATTTGTTGGCGCCCGTGTATTCATTCGAAATACGCGAGAAGCTAGCGTGGATATCCCCACGCGCATATCTCTTCTTCTTCTTCTTCTTTGGTAGCTTTCCATTCTGATCAAGCATCAGCAGAAGACTTTAAAGCAGAAGAAGAAGAAGAAGAAATATCATCGGTTGATCATCAAGAACCACCACCACACCATCACACCGTCGCCAAAATGATGAAGTAGCAAAAAAGATGCTGCTGCAATTTTTTGCCAAAAAAAAAATCCAATGTACGAAATTTGATGAGAGCGGCCGCCGGGGAGAAAGAGAAAGAGAGAGAGAGAGAGAGCGCCAGGGATATTTTCATTTTCATTTTTTCAAGGAATAAACCTTGTACTTCCATCCAATTCTTCACCATCTTCAACATCTTATTCATCTTTTTCATCTAATCTTAATCAATCTGTTGATCTCACAGCACATATACTAGATATTTCTCTAGATATGTCTCTAAGAAGCTAGAGTGGGCGGGTGGGTGTGCCAATGAAATGGAATCCCTAGAAAAAACCCCCTCTCTACACCGCCTGTCACCTCTTTCATTCCACCTTCAAAGATCTCTCCTCTTCTTGGTGGTGTGTTTGTTTGATGAACATGTTCCAATTTTTTTTCTGTGGTTGTTTGCTCTGTATTAACCCTTTCCAAAAATGCTTCGTTAGTCAGTGTTCCGATGTGAATAAATCTATGCGGAGAATTTTGGGCATCCTATCCATTGATGATGATGTTGATGGTGCGATGATGATGATGATGATTACACCAGCACCGTAGTGGTCGTCGCCGCCGTCGTAGTCGTCATTTGTCGTTTGCCGAAACACATTACCACCAATTTCGGGGTTACTTCATCATTGTGCAACATCAACATCAACAGCAACACCCACCAAATAGCATCATCAATGTACACACACAGTGTGTGTGTTTGTATGTACGCTTGATGGTTAGGAAACAAAATATTTTTGGGGATTCTCTTTCTCTCGTGCGCGCGCGTTTTTTCTCATTCTCAATCGCTTCCAGTAGTTTCCCAAACAGCAACCAGTGTGCATGTATGCGTATGGATATCCTTCAACATTATGGTTATGATCAAAATGATGATGTTTAAGCTCTTGGCTGGTTTTTTAGTGTTTTTTAAAAAGTTCTTTCCATGAAAATAATAAACTGATATGCTACCGATTGCATGCACACACGCATACACACACACGCCCACCACAAATAGATTAAACCAACCTTGTCGTGGTGAACGATAATATTTACCAGAATCTTCTAAATCTTCAAAATCTTCTACTACAACCATAAGAAAAGATTGTCATTGATGAATCATTACGCCAATTCATTCATCATTTCTCACCAGGCGTATAAATGTACGCTTGTGCGTTTATTGCGCATCACAATCATTGTTGCCTGGTGTGTTTCACTCTCTAATTGGTCGGTTTAATTGGGAAACATCCTTCCTTTCGAATCCTGAAAGCGCACACCTTTTAAATTATTTTTCTTCTCTAATCTCACTTGTGATTGGTTGGTTGGCTGATTGGTTTCGGTGTTTTTTTCCCAAAGTAAAATCCTCCTCTTTGACGCATGCGTTCTTGTGGGTGTGTGTGTGTTTGAAACAGATCGATTTTTGTAGCAATTTTGAAATAATCCAGCCAAAAGCAACATGAAAAAAAATCAATTTCGTTTTCGTTGATTCGATTTTTGTCGTCGTCGTCGTTGTTGTTGTTGTTGTTGTTGTTGTTGTTAGCATTGTTCGCTGTCGATGTTTCCTGCTCCTGTTTGTACAAGCCATCTTTGTGTATGTGATGACGATGATGATGATGATGATCATCATCATCATTGAATCCTCCAAAACCACAGCAACCACAACAGCTTTCTGCCAATCGAAAAAAACACTCGAGGACAATAGAATTTCTTCTTTTTTTTTGGTTGTTTTTTTCCTTCGTCAAACAAAACTTTCAATTGGCGCCAATTTGTAGTCTAATTTTTTTTCAAATTTTCTTGAAACCAAATTCAACCACACCATTAAACATCGTCTTTATTTTCAACAAGTTGCAAACATCGACAAACTTCCCACAACAACAACATCGGCTTAACCTTAAGGTATTCCCTTATTTTCCACCGTTTGTTCGCGTTTGTGTGTGTGAACAGGTTCCCACCGTTTCATCCTTCAATGTTCCATCCACTTTTCTTCCCTTCAACTCGATTTTGGATCACTGGCCAGATATCTTTTTTTTTCTCGATTTTTATTACCGCCAAGCTCTTTTGATTGACCGAGCGTGTTTGTCTGGCCAGAGTCTAAAGTCGGTTTTTAATTTTTTTTCTTCTTTTTCTTCTAGCCAAGATAATATTTTATCAAAAAAAAAAAATATGCAAACTTTGTTACCAAAGCGGGAGAGAGAGAGAGAGAGAGTATTACCGGTACATTTTGTTTGTCTGATAGATGATTAAATGCAGTTGATTAAATACCGACAAAGATGTTTCAATATTATATTGGCTGATCTCTTCTTTCTTTTGGTTGTTGTTGTTGTTGCTTCTTCACCGCCTTGCATGATATCCAAGCTGGCAGTTTGATTTCAAAGTACAGATTTCGTCCAAAATCCAACCCGGTTTAATCGCGATTCTCTCACTCACTCTCTCTGCGTCTCGCTCTTGATCAACCGATTAATCAATCAGCAAATTGATCCATCTTTTCCCGAAAAAAAATTAACCCTTGTCACTCTTCCAGGGGACGCCCTGGATTTTCTTGGTTATTTTTTTTCTCTCTCTTTCTCCTCGATTACCCTTGATAAAATTGTCCTAAATTCGGCAAAGGTGTCTTGTGTTTTTTTTCCTTCCCGTCTCTAACATTTTGGATTTCGGCATCATCATTTTCGGTTTAGGTTCGGTTTATTTTCTCGTGTTTTATGCTAAAGTCACATGATATAGTTAATTTTCATTGTATTTATAGGAGAGAGAGAGAAAGAGAAAAAAAAGTGAAATGCACTTACTTATGAATGGCATTTTTTCTGTCGTCGTCTTTTTGTTTTCGGTGCGTGTAAGTTTAAGCTGTTGCTGCCACTGTTCAGGAGAGAGAAGGTAAATGATGATGAAAAATCAAGATTTTTTGCTCGAGAAAAAGAGTAGAAAGAATATTGCTGATGTTAAGGTTGCCATGATGATGATGATGAACACCACATAGCAACTAGACAACAACAACAGAAATTCGTAGAAAAAAGGAGAAATTACCTCGTGGTTTTCTATATCCTAAAAGAACATCCACGAGGACATCACCAAAGAGAAAGAAAGTTTTAAAAGAGAGGATATATGGCGCCTTGGCGCCTCCAGTGAATTAGAAACAAAGATATAGTAGAACGACATAAAGCATCGTCATTCTGAAACATGCATCGAAACATTAGCAACATGTTGCTATAGCTTGCGTAGTTTGGGTTCGTCGTTGCACACGTAATTGTGATGCGATTGGTGGAATGGTTTAGCATCCATTCTGAAATTGATGGCCATAATTATCATCATCAGTTATTATGAATTATGGTGATCATCAGCCTAACTACTAGCAATATTAATTCTATTTGTGCACCGGATAAAAGATTGGAAGCTTGGCCATCTCCTATAGGATGATGATAATGATGAAAATCAAAATTTTTCAAAAGGAAAAGTCGTCACTGTAACAGCGATGATTTTGCTTGCAAAAAGAAGGAGTTTTCTGATCAAAGTCTCTTGTGATTGGTCAGCTTTACAATCGTTCAAATATATAGGAGAACGTTAAAGCTCGTTGCAAGCTCCTCCTTTCCTTCCTTCTCATGACTTCTCAAATAATTGTTTCATATCTGACTGTACGTAACTCTAATCACTGTTGCCTTTTTTTTGGGATACACCCAATCAAAATGGATTATATGTAGAAAGAAGGGATTCAAAGTGAATCATCTATCGAGGATCGTAAATTTAGGGCGGCATCGGCCCACAGAAATGCCCGGTCAATAAGAAATTTTTATGACGATTATAATGATAATGATGAAGTAGGAGGAGGGGATCTATTTTTTCTTGATTTTGTTATACCCTCATGATCCACCTGTACCAAGCTTGTAGGTGTGTTGAGGTTGGCCAAAGTAAATGGAGACATCATGATTGTGGCTGTGGTGGGGATTTTTTTTTTCGTTCTTTTACAAGCACCGTTTTCAATACATTTTTATCCACAATTGTGGCCACGGATGCACCAAATGTACTTTTTTTTGGCTGCGTCTGCTGCTGCTGCATACTGTCACATTACTGTGTGTTTTAAAAATGTTGGCTTTTCAAATCAATTTGTCAATAATTGTTTGTTAGTATATAAATCATCCAAAAAGTCCAAAAGTCCAAAACGTTTTTTTTCTGTTCAACAAAAAAAATCCATCGTCTATGGTTTGTCCGGGGCATTCTATCTTTGATTGATAACGTGCATAAGTGTGTGTGTGTGTGTTTGTGCCTGAATCCGATATCATTATACATCATTTGGAAAAAAAATAAGAATTTCAGGTTTCTTGGAACTTGAAAATCAATCGGAAAGATGTTCGTATGATATTTTTTTCGACCATCTTTCTCAAACTTCTCCCCTTTGAATGATTACAACATGTCGGAGATAGAAAAAAGGTTAATTATGAATTTTTGTTGTTGTTGTTGTTGTTGAGATTTGATCAACTCAACAGATACCCACATTTTAAGATGCTTCACCTCACTTCTCTTAACCCACCTGTATGAGTGCTAGTGTGTGAGCTAAGGATCGTATTTTCTGATTTCCTTGAATTCTGCGAAAACTTTGCGAAAAAATTAGATTAAAATATTTACTAAAGTTAGAAGATTCTAAAGCCGATAATGGATAGGGTTTCCCTTGAAATTTGTTTATTTGTTGGAATGTTTCGGGCCAATCAGATCTATTTTTCGCGGAAAACAAGTGATACCGATCATAAACCGAGGGAGAAACCTAAAGTTAATGACCATACAAGATGAAATATGGCCCCAAGCTACCGTACATTGGTCAATTCTAATCTATTCTATGTTGATATTGAAATTTTTTTTTGATCAGATCGACAAGAGTTGAACTATTTGGGATTTTCTGTGATTTATAAAAATTTATTTATTTTTTTCGCCGGGTTTTTTCCATCTCTGTGATTGGCTGTATGGATTCCCCAGACGATTCATATTTCCTGAATATATATAACGAATTGTACATTCCTTTTGTGATTAACACGTGCTTTTTCGCGTATCGAATCGTCACATCCTTTATTTTGTTTATTGTTTTTTCTTGAGAGGCATTTTTCAATCATCATTTCATTTCGCATGTTCCCTCCCTTCTCTCTTTCTCTCTTCAGCTCTTTGCGGTTAAAGTTTTGAGATTTTGCGCCTTTCTCGTTGTTGTTGTTGTTGGTTTCTAACAGATCTGTGTTATGGCTGCTGTTGTTTTTCTCCTCCCCCTTTGTGTCTTGTGTTGTTTCAGCTTGCGTTGGAGGATTTGCATTTGATGGTGGTGTAGGTTGTCCTTGATTTCACACTATTATTATTATTATTATTACAGTCACTGCAATATACATGTCCAGAGATGTTTCACTACAACACGTACAACATGCACTCAGTGGCTTGTCAAAGCAGATACATGTGGAGAGAGAGAGGACAGAAAGGAGTTAACTAAAATTTATGTGATCAAACGGGGGGATCCACAAGGCGGCGAGAAGGAATTCCGACCTTGAATTTAAAACGAAAGAAACACAAATGAGAAGAAGAAGAGAAAAAATTGTGCACTGATTGGACATTGAAATATCGAACATTGAACATTGAATAGCGAGGCAAACGAGCGAGAATCTCCTTTTACTTTCGTTTAGCGATTTAACGTTTAGCAGGCTTGCACGTCTGCCCTCCCAATCTCCCATCATTGGTCAATTAGATAGCACGGCAAAGAACGGGTGATGGGACACTCCCGATTGGAAAACCAACCCTTTTACGATGCGCCTACACATAAAAACCAGTGAATTCCAATAAAACACTGTTACAGAGCATAGCATCCATCATCATCGTGTATCAGGACGACAAATAAATAAAAATTAATACTTAGCACCACTAAATATTACTAGCAGTGTATTTAGTGGTGGTTGCGGAGGCGGGAAAATATGGAAAATTAAGAAAAATAAAGCATTTCAATGTAGATGGTTTCTCCAATGTCCTAATGATCATAAGCTAAAGAGAAAGAGAGAGAGAGAGGCAAACCTGGCATTGGCAAATTAAGTGGTAACAGCGATGATCGGTTAGGGTTGTCACCAATCAGCATAACAGCAATTGAAAAAAAACTTCTTGTAAATCTAGAAATCAAAAACCCAAGAAGATAACCACCACCAATAACCAGAAAACATAAACTATAACTACTAAAAGCAAGCAATTTTTTTCCAATCGGGTATCATATATGTGTTGTAGCAGTCTTGTTGCTTTAAAGATGATTCAAGAAACATCGGCACCATCTTCGTCATCACCATTACCATCCTCGTTGTGGTTTTTGGGTGCTTGTACTCGGATTGTTGGTGGTGATTTTATATCATGTGCTGCATAGAAACAAATGTACGATAGCAATCACAAGAATGATGGTAGTTATGGTGGTGGTAGTTCTTATATTTTGTTAAACGAATAATTTGGCCAAAAGATCATCATCATCATCCATAATTTGGCGTTGATGATGGTGAAGGATATGACGAAGTGCGTACGCACATTCCTAACATTGAAATGTTCTAACATCGACGCAAAGCATGATCCTCTCAAATAATCGTTATATCCAATTGCATGGTGTTTGAATTTGGATTCGTTCACCTTTTGTAGCGCCAAACGGTTATTTCCGATTCTGAATTCTGTGAATATCATCTTATCCACCACACGCATCTGTGTGACCGACTAACGGTACAGTTAGGTAACCAAACATACAGATTATTTTGTAGGCGTGTTTGTATGAGGGTGTGTGTTGGTGAATTTGTGAAGATGTGTCCAATGGAAACCATACGAATATCAACAGACAAGCACACTTGAACCACGTGATAAAGATTGGTTTGCTATCAAAATGTATTTCTACTTGTTGATTTGTCACATCATTCGAAACAGAAAAGAAGAAGAACTTTGACCAATTGGCACTCGACCACTGATTGATTGATTGATTTGATCCAGAAATTCGGTTTCGATTTTGATCCGTTTTGGCAGAGAAAGAGATGAGAGAGAAAAGGGAGGGAGTTATTTCGTTTGATGGTGTGGTTTTGTTGATTGATTTTGATTGGTTCGCATATCTCGCCATGGAACGCCTTCTCTAATCAATTTTCAATGTATGATTTATAGAAAGTGTGTATGTTCGTGGACTTCAACACGAAGACCGATCGTCTGATCGATCGTTGGATGTTGGTGTATCTTTTATTTTTGGACAATATGTTTCAAAAAAAGATACAAAATCAATCGATACTTTGGACGAGAACGAATAATCCAAAATTCAACAAAATTATCAACTGAGATCTACATCGTCAACAACAACCACCACAAGAAGAACATCAACTCTTCTTTTGTCAGTATTTTTCTTCGTCTTAAAACATTCGCGTTGTTTGTTGACTAGAATGTTGGTGTGATGGTTATTTTTGGTTATATCCAATCAAACACTTAATCAATCATCATTGAATTCAGGAGAAAAAATCATCGAATAGTCCAATGAGTGGATCAAACTTCAAAGCTCAACATTGACATGGACAACAACATTATCACAACCAAGATGTTTTTTTTTCTCCGATCATCCATCTTGGTCACGTTTCCAACAAGGATTCATCTGCTAGGGATGTTTCGGATCCTGCGGATCGACTAGGGTTTCTCCTTGAGAATAAATCTTTTCTCACCCTTCACTACACTTTACACTTACAAACCCTATACAGGTGCCAAAAGATTTTGGCCACAAGCACAATCATGCCAACCACACCACGTGATGGATAGTATCATCATCAATGGTTCCAATGGATTGATAAATCTATTCTTTCCGGACACTGATGATGGGAACCAAAATCATTTCTTGGGTGCTGGTGTTGATGATGATAACCCGGAGAGGGGTCGGGATAGGGAAAGGCATCCGGGGGAGGAGTGAAATTTTGGATGTAATGCTTTGGGATCAAATTTTGATCAAAGGATCAAGGGAGAACACTACTTTGCTCCATGCCATTTTGGACTAACCAACATAATATCTTAACGCTAAAAAAGCATACACATGTATACCAGAGAAACGAGGATACGCGGATAGGGGTGGCACAAACACCATCAGCACTCTTGGAGCCATCAACAAGTTTGGGAGCGAGGGAGCGAAATAAAAAAAAAGAGAGAGAGAATGTAGAGCCAGCCAATAAATATTTGTTTGATATCTATATCCATAATTTTCCATATTTTTTTCTCTGCTTTCTCCGTATAGATTATTATTATTGAAAATAATAACCAAAACCACAAACACCACAAATAATCGTTGGCCGTCGTTTTCGTCGTCGTCGTCGTCTCCGTGGTTGTTGTTTGTGTGATTTGTTATGTATATGTGTTTATGTGTGTGTATGTATGGTTTTGCTATCATTGTCTTCCCAAAACATCCACAATAAACATCATCATCATCATTCAAGGATCTTGAAAGGCACTTTTCTCTCCATACTTTCCTCTTCTTGCCTTTCTCTTTCTTGTTTTTCCCTTTTTGTTTGGATGCAATGAAAACAATCTTTTATTTTTTAAAAGAATCAATGGATTCAAACATCACCTCAGAGAAGAAGGGTTAATAGTTTCAACAAGTGCCACGCCTACTGTCAGGATCCTAAGCGGATGTTATGTGGCAGCCTGTTGTTCGTCGATCAATTCCATCGAAGATTCACAATGTCCTTTCCGTTGACCGTAACGGTAACATCCATGCAGGCACCATTTTGTTTGAATAATTTACGTAATAAAGAATCTTCATCATCAACATTATTAACATCGACAACATCATCATCATTATTAACTAGCATACCAGCGACGATTTTGTCCAACCATCAACATGGCCACGATCATCATTATCATCTTTTGCAACAAGATTCTCGATATTCGGAGGATCATCCTCAACAACAACAACACCATCATCATTTAATGTTAGGATCGTTTGCTTCTGCAAATGCCACCAATCGTCCTCAACATAATACTAGTGATAATAATAATAATCACCATCATTTACATTATAAAACCAGAAAGATGATGATTACGCCATCTCCGCCCCCTTTGCCACCGCCTCCTATTATTACCATCGGTAGTGGAGGTACGGATGATCCGGATCTAGCATCACGTGATACGCCGCGATCCAACAACATTAATGCAGCATCCACAATCATTAATCCGATACAACGTAAACAATCGGTGTTTGTTGCACCAAGTGGCCTGTCTTCCATTAGGGAGCATCATGGTGCAACCACGCTTTCAACGACAACAGCGGCAACAGCAACAGAAACATCGACAAAATCAGCTTCTTCAGCATCAACATCATCATCCACAACATCATTTAGCGAAGAAGACATCCCTGAAAAAATAGCCAAATTGATCCAAAACAACAAGGCAATTTTGGAGGCTGCACCGAATTTGGTTCACACACCGCCATTTTTCAACCGTAGATCTTCAATGTCCAACTATCAACAGTTGGTTGTAGGTCAACAACATCATCCACAACAACAACAACAACAGCAGCAGCCACTCCCACCACCATCACAATATGCTCCCACGGCACAGCAATCACGAAGGTATTCATCTTCAATGGAAAAGAGTCAACGGAATCAATCAAATGTGATAATACAAACTGGTGATCTACATCATTTATCATCCAAGCAACAGAATTCAGCTCCGTCGTTGAGTTCTGCTTCCTCAATTCCATATTCAAAGCTACAGTCCGCATTATTGGGTGATAGTTATAACAATACAGCCAATCAACATCTACATCATCATCATCATCGGACAAATCAACCATCATTTCAATCCTTTGCCAATAATCCGGCTCCAAGAACTAGTGGATCTCCAAATTACAGTGATCATCAAATTATGCATCAACCCGACCCTCATGTTCCTCAGCTCATGCCCCTTCATCATTCAATAAATCCAAACCACTTGTTGAACATGCGCAAATATTCAGAACATTTGTTACCAACTTGGGTGAATGCGCATCCGAATCCATTGGGATTCGGTGAATATCTGTTAGGCCAGACCCAGCCACCACCGCCATCTGTTGTTGATCGCCAAAACGATTCTTCTACATCCTCTTCTTCAATTCTATTTCCGTCTTTGTATCAGCAACATTCCTCTTCTTCTAGCTCTCAAATTTTTCGAACAGAATCTACATCTGGTGGTGTACCATTATCAGAAATAATCAATCCGAATAGTGGTGGTAGTGTTAGGGTCAATAGCAGTAATGATCAACAATCGGATCCCAAATCTTGTTTGGTCAGGAACTTGTTGCTGAATTCTCAAAAACGTTTTCCTTGTCATGAAGATCAATGTTGTCCTAATATGATTGGTGGAAACGGTCATTGCCACATCCATTGTGGTGATGGTAGCCCAAATAATTCCAAAGCTGGCCAAGCAACGCTTGCTGGATTATCCTCGCAAGCGGATTGTTTGCATAATAATGGTGGTTCCGGCTCGGAAAAGAATCAACACTCAAAACAACAAGCTCAAAATTGTATTATCAAAGATCTATTGCTCAAATCCTCAAGAAAAATCTCTTTGAATGGTGGTGGAGATGATACAAGATCTTCCACCGCCATGATAGATATGGGGAACGCCCAAGAATCGCCCACCAACAGCAACAACAACAACAACAATGGTCTTTTGACGATATCGGAATCTCATTTACCGCCCAGAAAACGATCACGTGTTCATAATAATCCGAGTAGTGATAATGGAAATGCAACAAGTGATACAACATTACGCAACAATAATGTTGCTAATCAATCGGATCAGAAACAACCAATATCGACACACCCAAATCATGTTCATACCTGTGAGCTTTGTTTGGTTAGCTTTCAACACGAACAAAACCTGGAAATACATCAACAATATTATTGTTCTGGTCAAAAGATGCGTTCTGGTCAATCATCGTCTTCTCAGCCAACCGTAGCGGAATCTCCCGGGCAGGAAGAAACAAAGCAACAATACCAACAACAAATTATGCAACAATTGCCACCATCTCAATCATCGAATCGTGAGCGCAAAGTGTCGGTGTTGGAACGCCCATCGATCATAACCTACCCGAATAGTGTCTTGGATCCGAAGGTAACAAACAATCCACAACCACAACAAGCCAGATATAGTCACACGGATCGTCCGAAGATGGCCACGTTGATGGACCAGAATCATCGATCTGAAAGATATTCATCATCATCATCTTCGAACGCTATTGATACTGGTGTCAATAGTGATGGTTTGCAAAAAGAAACATCCACCGCCAAATATAACTTTGGAAACATTCTCAAATCCAAGCTTCTAGCTGGGCATCATCATCATCATCATGAATCCAGTCTGAATTTCGAAGAAGATGATGAAGATGAAGAAGAGGAGGAAACATATGAATGCTTAAGACATCCAAAATCCGATCAAAAACCAGGACAACAGCTACCACAATCGTTCAAAAAGCGTAAAATTTCCGAGCCAGCATTTCGTTATTATTCGAATCCATATTGCGGTAAGTGTACGCCCACCTCCTTGTCCACTATCCAGTTGAACGAATCTCGAGGAACTGATTTGATTCAATTTGATTTGATCCGAACAGAAGCCACAGTCAAACAACATAGAACATCGGTTTTACAACAAAAATCTACTACACCCAACTCGACCATAAATGCAGGCGTTGACCAGAGCGTGTTTTCGGTCAATCAAAATTATTCTCCTCTGGAGATAATTCCAGCCTACATGCCATGTTTGATGCGGCCAAACACCAAGATCACCATCAAAGGTCCAAATTTGCTACCAGTTTTGCAAGGTATGGTTGATAGGGGAACGAATCACGAATTCATCGTGGACAATGATGATGACGATTATCTGGAACAACCTGATGATTATTATGGTGGTTATATGAAGAACGAACGAACCATTGTTCAGTCAAAACAACAGTTCCTGGTCAAACAAGAGCAGGAAATACGGATTGAACAAGAAATCAACCAACTAATGGACGATATCCTGTTGGAATTGGAGCAAACCTGGAGCATTGACCAATGTTTGTCGGATATGATCGATGTTGTGGCTCAAGACCGAAAGATCGTTTCCACGATCACCAATGTTCCGCAGCGACCTACAACCCTAGCGCTACAAAACGATAAAACTACCACCATGATGATGATCAAAAAAGAAATAGATTATGATGATGATAATGATGGTCTAAATGATGACATACAGGAAAAAATTCCCAAAGATTATCATCGTCGGAGGAAAATATCGGTTCTAGTCAACCAATGTTCTTGGATTCAGAATGATTTCAATGCGATGCGTAAACGAGTAGGAAGCAGTGGTGATGATAATATCCAACAACATCAACTAATCCCATCAACATTGGTTTCGCCGGATACGCCTAGACCAAAACGTAAATATCAGCAATTATTTTTGAATGGTAATGCCTATTCCAATCTGGGCCTAAAAGTATCGTTAAGGCCAACATATTGTTGCATATATCGACTGCAGCCAATGTTCGTCATGCAAGAAGCAAATCCCCAACTATCAATGTATTCACAATGGACCACCCATCCGATACCAGAAGGCGATGTGTTGAAGGTGATCAAAAGCCCTGAAAAGCTATTGTCAGCGTACAATTCACAAGAGGCGGTGTTTGTGCACAATAATCAACGCTTTGGTAAAAAACATCAACAGCAAGCTACGCCTTTCGAAGCGTATCAAGAAAGCGAACATATTGGGATAGTGGAGGCTAAGGCGGAGCCAGAAGAACGTGATACCACTGTTGTTGATAGTGTTGGGGAATTTTTACGTAAAATTAAATCGAAATTTTTCTCAAATCAAGAAAATGATGATGATGATGGTGGTAATTCTGGAACAAACCATCTATCGGATGCATCAAGAACAACAACATTGTCGTTGTTGGATCGTTGTTTAAAATCACGGATTTTAGCCAATGGTCAAGGTTTTATGGACCGTGTAGTGGATCAATCAACCCGAACAAATCTATTTTTAACACCATCCAACTATCAACAATTGTCCTCAACATTGAAACAACCTTCTAAGAACAATAGAACCAATCAGAACAACAGCAACAACCTTAAATATCCGCAACGTCATAGATTGTTTAGCGAATCATCGGTTGATTTTTCCACCAAAAGTATGGGTCTTAATTCCCAGCAAGCTGAAACAGCTTTGTGTAACAACGGCAATTTAGTGACAACAACTTGTTGCAGTGAGACGATCAAACTGGACCGGCGTAAACGTAGCTCTGGATTCTCTTCGATCTATAACATTGCTCCAACGTTGAATTCTTCGGTTTCAAATCATGTTCCAATGTTTCAATCAGAATCGCCTGAATCAGAGCAGGCAATCCTTTACATAATGATGTTGTCACAAGCACAGCCATCGTTGTCGGTGCCCAGCGTAGAGCAGATCATGTCCACGGCCAACAAGAATCTTGCATTCCGAAAGTTTTCCGATTGTATCGGATTGCGACAACAGAATAATTGTAACAATGTTTATGATCAAGAGCATGGTTGGCGTTTCGGTGGAGGAAACCAAGATATGAATTGTGATTCAGCTAGCGCATCTTTCATGCCCAAAAGGATTAAAATTTTCGAAGGTAAGTGCTTTCGTACCAACTTTTTTTTGCGCTAGCTGGCAATCGCATCCTCAAAGGGTTATCAAAACATTCCGTTTTTTTTGCTGGAAAACCAAGCAAAGCAAGCGCAACAAGTGCTAATTTGCTTTTTTGTGAATTGGAAAAGTGCGCAGCAGTCCTTGCTTTCCCTGGCCCTGATATAATTGAATTATTACCCTATCGGTCCCACAGTTTTGTCGTACATGTTGCGCAAAGGTAACGCGACAAGGTAAACTTTCTCTCTCTCTCTCTCTCGCTCAAGCTTTAGATACGCGTATAATTGTTCGGTGCGCATCAATCATCATCTTTGTGGTGATTGTGGGACCCATTCCATCGGGGATGATGAACACTACACATCTTACCTTAGGTATTTATGACACGTTTCTAGGAATTTTCACCCTTCTGGGTCCATCTCATCTCATGATGATGGGATATTTTGCACCATTTCTCTTCTCCGGTCTCAAGAGAAGATGGGACCTTGGGGTCTCACGCACATATATCACATGGACAACAAAACAGAACAGTGCAAAGTTAGATCCATTGACATGACAGTTATTTATTGGCCCCGTGGGGTCTGCCTGAAGACCTTGGGACCGTCTTTGGTCTTCTTCTAGATCTTTATTGTTTTGTCGGTTTCGTTAAATGTTTTGTGAACAATCCAGGAAGACATAACGCTATTTCTTTTCCTCTCTTTCTGGATCTTTATCCTTTTTGTCTCTATCCCGAAGGAATGATTTCCAGGAAAAATCCAAGCCTAGCCTTTTAAAACGCCGATCTAACCCGTTATGTCCCTGATGTAAAAGTTTCACTCATTCAAGCCAACCTAACGTGATTTTTTTTACACAACCCTTTAAGTCCTTTAATTTCACGTGGCTACACCACAACCAACAACATAGATCCCCAGGACCTGGCTTGAGTTTTGTGATGCAATGTGATCGTGGTGGTGGTGTTGGTGGTCATATGGTTATGATGGTTTTTTATGGTAATCCAGGAAAACCTTGAATTACCTGAACAGATGCTTTGAATTCCAGTTCGGGTAGCCAATAGTTTTTTTTTGGCAAAAATCCACCATCATTACCATGTTATTATGCTATTCAATTGTAAATGGATGATTGTTGTGATTGTAATTGAATTTCTGGATCGGGGGCGTTTTTGAGGGATTTCGGATTTCAAACAGGAGATATTCACAATCTTTAGGACTTCCGCAAATTGTTATTTTCCACAAAATGTTAGGGCAAAAGCGTTCCAGAATGAAATGTGGTTGCGTTTGTCCTGGCCACAATAAATATCCTTTAAAGACGTTTGATGGTGGAAAAAGCGAGAGAGAGAGAGAGAGAGAGAGATGATAATTATCATTTTATATTATCATTTTTTAGAGGGGTGAAGAAATTTTTTTGGCTGCTTTTCGGGAATCGGCCATAAAATTTTACTGGTGGCCCATTAAAGATGATATTATTGGTGGTGATGGTGGCTTTCACAAAACGCTCTCAGGTTTCCCGAATAATGTGACATATGGCGTGGATCTTTTGTTCCACCAGCAGCAAAGGAATCTAGGTCATACCAACACCACCATCAACCATCTCTTTGATGGTCGTCAACGCAACCTGTTGCATGTTCATATTTAAAATTCAGCAATGAAAGCCTTTAAAGTTTCAAAAGTAAGAGTTGTCGTGCATGGCGAATAGAGGAAAGCGATTCCAAGAAATAGTTCTTTGATCAATCATCAATATTGTGCACAGCACAGGGGTGAGCAACCAGCGGCCCGCGCATCAAACATTTTTGTTCGGCCCACCAAGCATTTGCTAAACAAGAGAGAAAGCTATATTCCTCTCTCTGATTGGTCCAGTGATGATTTGCGCCGATGACGAGACACACTATAAATCGATAAAAAGCGTAGCTTTAACCAGTACTTGTCAGTGCAGGTTTGACGCCTATAAGAACCGTTTTCCCTTCTGATTGGTTTATTGTGCTGATTTGACATGATGACCAGACACACTAAAAAGCAGGAGACGAAGCTGTGTTCTTCTCTCTGATTGGTCCAACGTGATTTGATCCGATGACGAGACACATAAACCGGAGAAGAAGGCGTGTTTCTCTCTGTATTTCTGTTCTCCTGTCCAGAGATGTCGTCGTAGGTCTAGATTCTACATTGCTTTATGTGCGGCCCGATTTAAAATTTAAATTAAAAAGGTTGCTTAACCCTGTGCTAGCCAATGCAAACAAACGCCAAAGATAGGCTTTTAAGTGTGGGAGCGATCTTGGTAATTTAAGAGCTAGCAAAAAAAGAGTTGTGATGGTTGAATCATCTCGATGAAAATCGTCCAATTGATGATGAATGATTCCCTTTGAGGAAGATCATTGCAATCGGATCGGGCAATACTTTTTCACCTCGCGCATTCAACAGGTGGTTTCCCTCATCGATGCAAGGAGATGATTTGATTAGCTGGAATCTTGATCATCACGCCCACGGAAAAGTCCCGGCGTGGCTTATGCAAGAACAAGAGCTGCGCTTAGAGTTTTTTGACCGGTTTTGAAACCTCGATTCATTCATTTTTTGTGCGTTTCTTGAAGACAAAGAAATTCGTTCATTCTTTGGCTGACTGGCTGTCTGTCTGGCTGACCAATGTCTCTTTTCCAGACCAACGCTGGTCTTGGCCAGTAGACAACCAAAGTAAAGCTGAAGGAAATTATCATCATTGCTACCGCCGCCAACAATTACCACAATAACGATAGAAATAATCAACCAATCCAATGGAGACCTATAGTCCTAAACTGACGATCTGTCTTGCTGTCTTACCAATGGTCGGTTTGAACATAGCTGCCGTTGTTGCCCTTGTAACAACAATAATAAAACGTTTCTATTTTCTGGAAAAACCTTTGGGTGGTAAAAAAAAGAAACCGCCGCCAGCCAAGCAGAGACAATCAAAGATATAGACATACTAACACATGCATGCACGCACACGGTGCCAGAGAAATTATCATTACGGCTATTTGATTCTCTTGTGTAGAATTTCGATGGTGCTTTGGCGCCGTTTTGTCTGGCTCCACAATGTCTGCATTTATGTTTGTGTTTGAGGATATCAATCAACTAGATTTTTTTCTATGGTTTACTCGACGTCTTTGAAATAACACTACCACACTAAACAAAGATCATGGTTGCCGACAACGACGACGACGACGACGACGACCAACTAGTCGTTGTTGTCTTAAATTGCCATTGGTTTTGGTCTTCGTTGTCTTCGACCAGACACAAAAGTCCATGGTTTATGTTGGCAATGATCGTGGTGGTGTTGGTGGCTTTTAGAACAACTTTCTTCTTGAAGAGCGAGAGTGGTTTTACCACTAGGCACCGCCAAAAATATGATCATCAACCATAACAGTGATCAACGATTCTTCGCTCGTGGTTAGGTCATGCACGCGTGGCGTGGCTTGGCTTGTTTTTTTGTTGTCTTCTGGCTTATTATTCTTGTTTTGCATTTGACCACTGCTCGTGAAAAAGAAATAAACTGACCAGGACTAGAAGGACCCTTGTAGCCAGTGTGATCGTGTGTGATGTTCCAAATATTGATTGAATTTCTATGATTGTTTCGTTTCGACCAACTTTAAAGGTGGTTTCAAATCCAATGAAGATTATACTTACATTCGTGGTCGCGGTCGTGGTAAATACATGTGTGGTGAATGCGGTATCCGTTGCAAGAAACCATCAATGTTGAAGAAACATATTCGTACTCATACTGATCTGAGACCATATTCATGTCGTTATTGTGCGTTCGCATTCAAAACCAAAGGTAACCTGACCAAACATATGAAATCGAAGGCACATCATAAGAAATGTGTTGAAATGAACATAATTCCGGTACCGATTTCCATCGATGATTCCCAAATCGACATGGATGCTTTGAATAAACAAGAACAATATGAATTGAATTGTAATGATGGTTCTAATGGTGGTGGAGGTGTGAACGGAAACCATGATGATGAATACGATGATGATGAAATGGATGAGGAAGAAGAGGACGATGAAGGTAAGTGATGATGATGGTAGATTGATTGTTATTATTCGATTGACAGAATCATTTGATGGACTCCTGAATTTCTTGTGTGTGTTTTTTTTTCTGGTGGTCTCCAAAGGTGTCCCTATACCTGTTATGCAACAACCGAACCGATTGACTTACATCGAACCAGGACAATTTGATGATGCTGATGATTCGAATGGTGGTAATGCTATCAAACGAAAATTATCAGAATCTGCCATGAAAATTTCCACTAAAACAACCAGAAGCTTATCATCATCGGCCACGATTGCACCGACGATCCGGATGGCGCCAACATCCATCAACGCGACCAATACTATGGTGTCAATAAATGATGATAAGAATATCGTTTTTGATCCATCCAAAAACTTCAATCAAAGCATCAAAGCTCCGATCGAAAATCAATGTACGAATGTTACCATTTCGTTGATCACCGACAATAATCAACAACTACAGCAGGAATCACCACTGCTCAAGAAAAACGATAATCGGCTGGTTGATGGAAATGACACTAACACCATGGTACCGTTGGCATCATCGAATCATCGCCAACAAATAATCATTAAAACATCATCGCCCACACCAATATCGTCCATCAAAACCAACCACATGATTGAAAATGATCCCAAGCGAAATTTATTAATGATTTCCAACACCAATCACCAAGTACAAATTACTGCAAACGCAAAGATGGATCCGATCCAAAAATCGTGTTCACCATTATCACCACATTCATTGTACCATAATCGTGGTCGTTCACCAAATCAACAAAACATTGTCCAACAACAATCATCGACGACAAATTCTGATCTCAAAAGCCCATCGTTAGCGAACCCAAATCTGTCGAGCAAAACAATCAGAACAACAACCTCATCATCATTGGCAAAGCAAAGACAAGATGAGAACGAAGCTGAAGCAGCACGAAGTCTGTTGATATTGTCTTCGGGTACAAATCCAGTCATTCAGCAGCATCAACATCATCATCATCATCATGGTTCACCACCGGTGATGGAAGCGATTCCTGATTCTAGGACAACATCCACAATCATCGCTTCAGGAGCCGAAATTATGTATGTACCCGAAATCTATGGTCATGATTCGGCACTGTTGAAGCAGAGATTTTCGAATCCGAATCAACCACAATCATCAATCGAAACGATGGTTCCAGTAAAAACGATTCCAACACCACCACAAATGAATCAACATTATCCAAGACAACCGCCACCTCCACCGGCCATAGCGGTTCATCACCAAAAAAGCCATCCAACCAGTGTGATAATTGCCAATCATCAATCTTCAATCAACAACCAAAAACAATCACATTGCGAGCAATCGAAAATGGTAGACACCCAGCCAACATCAATCAATCATCAAAAGAAACGTGTTCGAACTATTTCCAATTGTTCCAATAATTCTTCGGGTAGCGGTGATTATGGTGTCCAACAACCACAATCATTGAAGAAGCTTACAACAACTTCTACCTCCCCTACGAACATTAACCCGAGCAATACCAATTTGCATAGTATAACCACGATGATTGCATCAACCTCGCCAACTTTGATCAACACCAATGGTGGTGGCCCACATCCGATGATAATGGTAAGCGCTTCTCTATTTGAAGCTGTTGATAATATTAATTATGACTCACTCATCCAGGTCACAAATCATCCACATTTGATGGACAACAATCTGAACGGAGCTGCTTCGGCTAGCACACAGCAAAAATTATTGCAGAAAATCTATTCAAATCAGCAGCAGCAACGAACCCCTTCGGCCATGCCGATCGGATTCCGTACAGCAACACTACCTATTGCTTCCGGATCCAAATTCCCCAAAGAAGACTCGGTTTTAAGCAATCCTCCTCAGCAACACCCCTCAATCAGAATGATGGGCAATTTACCATTATCATCATCAGCATCTAATACTTTCTGTCAACCGTTACCCACCATCGTGGAACAATCGTTGAGCCGTTATGTTGCTAATAATAGTGCAGCTCAAGCAGCTGCGGCAGCCGCATCAACCAGACCAACGGATCAAGATCAACCAATTGATTTGTCTTCGAAGAAATCCCTGTCACCAGCTCCAAAACTGTTGAATGTTCAAACAGCGGCCATAGAAACATCACCGCAGCAGGCGCAAACATCCAAAACGAGCTCACCAAGCGAAACCATACAAACTTCCGAATCTGCATCATCACCAAATAAGCCCAATCAAACTCGTAATAATAATTTGATCAAAAATTATGACCACCGTTTAAGTGAACAGATTGTTCGGCAATTTTCCGGCTTCGATAATGCTGTGGTTGGTGGTGTTGGCTTTGTTCCAGTGTTAATTGGGGATAATCAACCTCGAGATCTGTATCAATCGATTCGGTCAGAAGAGTTCGCACATTCGATGCCCGGTGTAAGAACACCGCATTCAATTTCCAAAGCAATACCGCATGTTTGGATGATGAACAACAACCATACAAAGCTGACACCATCGAATGGTTTCGTCAAAGAACCCACATCCAATAACAGCAGCTTTGTTGGCGAAAGACTATCACCATCAAGATCATCGCCATCTTCCAACAATCATAATGCTAATGCGAGTGCAATTCAGGATGGTGGCGGTAAACCAACCTGTCCAACGTGTATGAGACAATTCTCCAAACCAGAACAATTAACCTTACACATACGGATACATTCGTTTGAAAGATTGTTCCGTTGTGAACCATGCCGGATCAGTTTCCGTACCAGAGGACATTTACAGAAACACACACGGTCATTGTCGCATACCAACAAGCTAAGCATGAACATTACGTTTGGCCGTCCATCAATGGACAATCCTAGGCCATTCAAATGCGTTGATTGTAAAAGCGCGTTTAGGATACACGGCCATTTGGCCAAGCATCTTCGGTCAAAATTGCACATCATGAAACTAGAATGCTTGGGCAAGGTACCGTTCGGTATGTATGCCGAAATGGAACGGAATGATATCAATTTCGGATCGATTGATACTACAGATTGTGATCGAGCATTGGAAACACTGCAAATGTTGGCCCAAAAACTATATGATCCTAGGCAAAATATCCTGAACAAGAATCATGAAATTAAAGATTTGAATATTTCTCAAAATAGCCCAAACATCGCCGATGAAGATTCTGATTCAGCACAGATGATCGAAGATGATATGATCGAAATATTAGAAGAAGATGATTGCTCTTCATCGGATGGTGGGCAATTAGCGCCCACGTCGGTCGCTCAGTCAGCACCATCATCCCAAGATAATCACGATGGTGGAGAGCTATCCAAAAAAGTTAATCCAATCAGCCCGGACCAGGGGGCCCCAGCAGCATCATCGAGTCTAACAACTCTGACCACCGGAACCTGCATCGTTTCAACACGTTCCAATACCTGTCATATATGTGGTAGATTGTTCAAGGCGGCCAAATTTTTACAGGTACATTTATATTGCGAACATCCTGATTGGAATGAAACAACCAGCACCACCACGACAACTACAACATCTGCAACGATTTCAAATTCAACATTGGCAACTTCTGCTTGATAATTATAGTTTTTCTCCCTTCTTGTGATTCTCATCAGCTTATTTTCCGGAATCTCCTTTACTCTCTCACTCTCTTTTTATGCCATGAAGTTCTTTGCGTGCCATTTTGCTATATTTTTGATGTATCTTTTTTATAAATATTGTTTCAATCGTCATTGTTCATGTTTTTGTTGTTTATTGTTTCAAATTGTTTTCAATTTTATAAAAATTCCTCATTGAATCAACTTATCTTGGAAAATGTAAATATTTTTTTGCTGCTTGCTTGTAAAAATCATGATTTAAATAAAAAATAAACTCAATAATTATCAATTAACCCTTTCAGCACGTCTATTCTATTTGAGTCTAGTTTACCCCATTCCCAATGCATAAGAAAATCCCATAGGCTGAAATGACTACAATATCAGTGTTGCCATCTGGCGGCGAAGACATAAACCTACCATTGAAAGTTGGCTTCACTGCAATGCATTTTCGCGGGAAAAAATTCTCTCGCGCTTTTATACAAAAACGAGACATGGAATTTTACAATGATGATGACAATGATTCAGAGGCAATAGATAATGAGTGACGCGGTGTCCGATATAAAAGTTTAACCTCAAGTCATCAATGTTATCGTTGTTCACAAATCATATTTTGAACTCAAGTCATTTATTATTTTCCAAATATTTCTCGTTCTGGACGGTCGTTCATTCGCACGTTGGAACTCGTCCTGGACGGTCGTTCATTCGCACACTGGCTCTCGTTCTGGACTGTCGTTCATTCGCACACTGGCTCTCGTTCTGGACTGTCGTTCACATGCACGTTGGCTCTCGTCCTAGATGGTTGTTTTGCATGTCCTCGAGGTAAGTTATTAATATTTTTATTATTTTTCGTTCATTTTAAAACTAGCTGACATAAATAAAGCTGGAAGACCCTAGATAGCCCTAATCCAGATAGTTATTGACTAATCTACTTTTTTGCTTTGTTCTATTCCCATGACAATGGAAAAGACATATCATATTTTCATGTTTTCCTGGGCATATCATTCTTCAAAAAAACGAACAAACATAGATTGAAGTCTTTTTGGTGGTCATACGTGGGGAGCAGACCTGGTCAGTTTGAAGCCCGGGAGTTCAAAGATTTTCGTCAAAATCATGGTGTCCGTTGGCACATCACATCACTGCGGCCCATCATCAATCCATGCTTGGTGGAAAGGTTTTATCGGACGGTTTGGGAGCTATTGAATCCATAAATGGTCGAAAATCAGGAAGATTGGGAAAGTGGACCAAACATCAGTACATCAGTAAACTTGTCAGCAGATGGCAGCACTGAGCTTGGATTTATTTTTTCGTCAACAGGTGGCAGCAGAAAATGCAATGCAGAGAAGCCAACTTTCAATGATTGGGTTCACATTTGATTCAACAGGTGGCAGCCCCCTGAGCTTGAGTTCATATATGAATCAATAGGTGGCAGCCCCCTGAGCTTGAGTTCATATATGAATCAATAGGTGGCAGCCCCCTGAGCTTGAGTTCATATATGAATCAATAGGTGGCAGCCCCCTGATGTTGAGTTCATATATGAT
>JAOZJS010000245.1:0-54192 GCA_025882695.1 Amerodectes protonotaria | reverse complement strand
GCGTCAAACAAGCACAGACAAGCACTGGTTAAAGCTGATCGCTTTCCATAGTGCTAAAGTGTGCCTCGTCATCGGGTCACATTGGACCGATCAGAGAAAAGGAGGGGAATACAGCTTTGTCTCCTGTTTAGCTGTAATGCTTAGTGGGCGACAAAAAAATCTTCGAATTGGAGTTGGGCCGGAAAAACGTGCGCAAAGAATTGCCCCTGCACCGTTGAAAGTTGGCTTCCCTGCATTGCATTTTCTCGGAAAAAAATTCTCTCGCGCTTCACGTTTTGTTTGTCGCGCTTTGTATTGAAAGTTGACTTCAGTGCATTGCATTTTCTTGGAAAAAAAATTCTGGTGCGCTTCGGAATGGAACTTGGTCAGAAAAACGCGCGCAAAGAATTGCCCCTGTACCCTTGAAAGTTGGCTTCGCTGCATTGCATTTTCTCAGAAAAAAAATCCTGGCGCGCTTCACGTTTTGTTTGTCGCGCTTTATGTTGAAAGTTGACTTCAGTGCATTGCATTTTCTTGGAAAAAAAATTCTAGCGCGCTTCGGAATGTAGCTGGGTCGGGAAAACGCGCGCAAAGAATTGCCCCTGAACCCTTGAAAGTTGGCTTCACTGCATTGCATTTTCTCGGAAAAAAATTCTGGCGCGCTTTAAGTTCTGTTTTTTAGAAATTAGAATATCTTGTTACTGCTGAGGAAATTCGAACCATCAACAGCTTTGCTTCTTATAACGGGGAAAATCATATTTTGGTGACAACCAAGCAGTCGCAACCAAGCAGCCTCGGCGACAACCTAATCATCAAATGTTTCATATTGAATTTTCGCGTTGAATTGATTTATCAAATGTCAAGGATAGTCAAGAAATACCATGCTCAAACAACAAGAATAATTTGGTGCATTCTGTTTGGCGGGAGTTTTGTTTTCCTGGCCGGATTCGTTTCAGAATTTACACCCATACAATCAATGCAATTAATACTGCAACCCACATACGCACAGACAGATTCTCATATCCACACGCACATTAAACATCAAACAAATTCATTATTATGGAACATCAAGCATCTTTTCTCACCAAGCACATTTCGAATCCCAGCTATCCAGTCTGTGAAACGACGACAACAACAAAAATGACAAACACAATTACAAAGGCATTTTCCGGCTATATATCGCTACGACGGATCACTCGTCGAGGGATGCTATTGAAAAAAATTCTGCTTTGTTTGGCAGAAAATTAATTACAAGTTTGAAAAACATGTTCCCTACACGTAGAGGAGACATAGAAATTTATCGAAGAATTACGATTCAATTAATCTATATTAGTGCGTGTGTGTGTATGTGTGGTTGGTATGTGCGTGTAGGATCTGCTATTTTTTGCCAATAAATCTAAATATAACCAATGAATATACCCAGAATCTAAACACGCCCACACACCCAAGCAGACACTACAAAGACAATTTGTCCCGGGAACTTTACAATAATCCGAAACCAGAGCGAAAGTATAAAGTTTCTGCGGTTCTTTCTTTCTTTCTCTCCCTCTCTCTTTTTCTGGGTGTTTCTGAGGCTACACGCCAGCACAGAATCACAGAATTATTGTCATTGCTGTAAGTGCACGTAAATGTCACAAGGTCAATCATTGCTCCGATTCAAAATACTCTCTTCTGGGACATGGTGCATACGCCAATCCTCTCGGTTCGTCGGGTGTAATTGTGCGGTTGTTGGTGATATGTTATATTTTTTTTTCAAATTTGCAAAACCACAAAGGAAATGTGTTGCATAACACACATAATCATATAATCATGAATAGAAGCTTATAACAAAAATAGAAACGTTTGAAAGCTTTTATATTCACATTCATTCATTCATTCATTTAATTAGGCAATGAAAATAAGCGGCATGAAGGGACCAGAATAAAAAAACCTATGAAAATTGATCCCAGAACTCCTGGATACATCGTACCATTCGTTAAAATGAATTATGGTAGGCATTCCCTAGAACCGATGGAATCGGAACACGGAAATCGAGAAAAAATTGATTTGAACAAAATGCGAATAGGTTGCAGGTTATTTCAGTATATTTTTCATCTATCAAATCATCATCATCATCATCATCAATGTATTAGCTAGTGCTTTGATGGCTTTGAAAAGAGGTGGGATCAAATGCCAAGCAAAACCTCCGCGCACAGCAGCGAACGACAGGCAGAAAAAGATAGTACTGTCCCCGTTGCTACTACTGAGGAGGGGCCAGGGAGCGATTCACCGCTTGACAAAAAAAAATCAGCAAAATCCAAGCAAAGGGAAAGAAAGAGAGAGGGAAGGAGGAAAGGAGGGAAAATGAAAACAACAAAACTACCGCCAAAAGACCGACGACCAGTGAGAAAGAGAAATATGTTTGGCATTTGTCAGCATATACCAACTAGGCCAACCATATAATGGACATAGTTATTATTATTTTTTGTTGTTGTCGTCTTCTTCTTCGTCGTCGTCGTTGCAGGATTCAGTTTCGTGATTCAAAGTTTGTTCAAACGCACACACACACACACAAAACCCGAAAGAAAATGGAGACAAACTAAAAAAGAAAATAAAAGGAAGAAAGTCCATCAAAAAAACCCAAAACTGACAAATTGGGTGACAAGAAATGGAGAGAAAAAACCAACAGCAACCACCATCAAGGAACCGGAGAACCAGAAATAATAATAATAATAAGGATAATAGCAATAATATCAAAACAATCCAAATGACATTCGTGGCACAGGCGCACAGCAGAATCCGGAATCTGAAATTCTGGATTCTTCACATATTATTATTATATTGTTTTTTTTTCGAATTCATCAAAATTCATTGAATAAATGAACCTGAATGGTTGGATTTCAAATGGATCGAATATTAAACACTGGGACACATTACAGACACATACACATACACAGCGAGAGCGATCTAATTATAATTCCCGACGCCGACAAAAACAAAGTGGAAAAAGATCAAGCGGCTCGACGGTTCGGACGTTTCGCGCGCCCTGTAATTATAATTAATTTATTAATTATTTGAAAACAAAATAATCAGAGTTATCCTTCTAGAACACGCGAACATATGCCACACGCTAGGTTTCATACAAGGCCAAGAATAATAGATTAAAGAATAATTATAAATTTTTGGCTCCCATCCCGAACAAAATGGATTCGGATGGCGCCAAGTAAACACACACATACACACCCACACCCGGAACAACATGGTTCCAAGAAGAACATGATGATAACGACAACTCTTGAGACAAACGCATCGGCCATCGATGAACATGTTATGAGAATGTGAATGAGAATGGGTGGGCGTGTGTTCCGTTTCCCGGGCATAACTGTACCCGAAAATGCTGTGTTTTGTTTCGGGAAACATATCAATTTCCTTCACTCTCTATGTCAATAACATTAATGAATCAGCATAAAAAAAAAGTTGTGAGCTCTTTAATTCTCGTCTTCGTTGTCATCAAATCTTCGCGCGGGAACATGTGCTTGAATTGTCGAGTTTTTCTTTCCGACACACACACACAAACACATCAATCGAAAATGGATGTAGATCTCTGGATCTTTGTCTCGTCGTTGAGAGAGAATAAAACTGTTACATAATGCGTGGGTCCTATTATTTAGTTTGGAAAAGAATCATATACAACAACAACAAGAATCATGGTGGGGCCTAATGAAAATTCATAGAGAAATGTAAAACACGCCCACACGTCCAAAGAAAGAGCAAGAATGGAGTTTGGATGGCCGAGAGAGAGAAAGAGGGAGGGAGGAGGATGAAAGATCAATCATAATGGGAAACAACAAGCAAGAGAGAGAGGGAGAATTTTCAAACAGAAAGAATCCATTTCTTGTTTGTCCAGGATTCTATTTTTTTTTCGCTGAACCAACAAGCGAAGATCTTTTCATTGGTGTCCAGGGTGCAATTTTCGTACACAAATCCTCCATGTTATCCACACTGTTGGACATTTAGTATATCAAATAAAATAAAACATATTCCAAAACGGAACCTAAAAATCTGGCGCCAACAACCAGCAGATTTTTTCGTTCTGGCGAGGGGGCCGGAAGGCGGGCGCGAAAAACGCAAAAATTCCAAGCACCCAAAAATAGAACCAAATGTCAATGTCTTTGGACTCCCAGTTCCCAGTGTCACAACAACAACAACAACAACAATAACTGGATGTGGTTTGGATGTGGATATTGAAAATGAAAAAAAAACCCGAAAAACCAACACGCAGCTTTAACACACCAAAAAAACAACAACAAAAATTCTTTTTCTTTTATATCTTCAGTTCCTTATTGGTTTGTAAAGAGAGAAACAAAAAGCTGGAATCCCGATGATTAATGGAATGTGTGGCCCGAGTATGCAAGCTATGGTTTCGGGAACAGATGCAGATGAATGGCCCAAGAATTGAAACTAGACATCAGATCCCGGGCATCAGAATCCTAACATGGTAATGCATTATAGAAACATGCCGTTTGCAGAATTAATCAAGATTCTGGCACGATTTTCTATTTTGGAGAGCAGCAGAATTTGAATTTCAAATTTACAATTATTGTTCCCAATCTATAAATAGATTGAAAATCGAAGAATATTAAAGCTAACACACACACGGATACACAGATCAATTGAGAGGGCATGAATGATGATGATCACGATGATCGTCATCAAAGAGCTGGTTCCATCATGATGCTGCATTTGCATTGAACCAAGAATTCTTATTATCCTTCTCATCATCATCATCATTTTGGTTCAATAGTTGTCGAAGAATATTTTTTTTCTCTCATTCAAAAAATAACACTTTTGACAGATTCCCGCCAGAACAAAAACGAGAGAGAGGATAGAGAGGAAGAGAGGAAGAACGACATTGATGAAAGGCGCGCACGCGAACGGATCCAAGTGCGCCAAAAAAAAGAAAAGGAAACAAGGGAGCTGTGCTTTTGAATATTATTTACATTTTCACGTAGATATAATATTCAATTTTCTCCAGAATTTTTTTTTCTGTCGAGTGCTAGATGCCGTATGCCAGTGTGTGTGTGTGTTCACATTTCTTAGCAAACGAAAAATTATATTATAGGAAAAAGATAGATAAATCCTTTCTTCACATCATTTTTTTCCTCTTTCCATCTTGCTTGTCGTTGAATCTTTCGATTCCGAGGCTCCACAAGAGAATGGAGGAGAAAAAACTCAAACAACCAAACAGTAAAAAGAACGGAAAGGAAGGAATTTCTTCACGAGCAAAAAAAAAAGGATTCAAATTTCTCTGGCAAATAATAATCTTCAAACTAGAAAGGGCGCGAACAAAACAAAACGAAAAAAAATAAAACAAGTACAAATACATTGAGAGAAAAAAAAGAAGAAGACGAAGAAGACGAAGAAGACACACACACGCACAAACATAATCAAAGAATATGGGCGTGTGGGCGTACATGTTCTTGTGTTTCTCTCCACCGAAAATATGAATAATAATAATAATAACAGGCTAAAAATATGAATTCTAGGCCTCTAGGATTCTGTGCTTATCGTACAAAGAACGAGAGAGAATACGAATCATCATATGAACGATATAATAATAAACAATGGTTGATGGTTATATGTTTAGTTGCTTGGTTTGCTTTGGTTAGCTTTGGTTTTAGCATGGGGTTGTGCAGAGGAAATCGGAAACGCGTTATTAATTTTCGTTTAAACAATCTTCATCTTCCTTTTCTCTCTTTTTCTCTCGCTAACCAGAATTGGGCGTAAATGTTGATGATGATGATGTCGGCGGTGGTGGTGGTGGTTAGATTTGTTGACGCCCAACAAGATACAACAATGAACACAATAAGAAGAAAAAGAAGAAGAAAAAGAAGTAAAAATCTTTCAAACAAATGATTAGAAGAAGATTCTGGTTTCTCTTCTACTTTTCTTTTCTCTTATTTTTTTTCTGTGGTGCTTCCAATTCTATTCTTTTCAAAAATTCTTTTATTCTTTCATTCCATTTCATTCAAATTCTGTTTGTTCATGTTTGTTGTTTATTATTGGTGGCTGGTTGTTTGTCGTTGTGTTCTTCTTCTTTATTATTATTCGTGTGTGTGTGTATGTGGCAGATATCTGGTTATTCTCCATCCATTTAGGCCACCAGGCGCCATCAATATTATTTGCTTCAATGAAACTGTGTACGTAAATATTCTGGATGAAAGTCTTAGTTTTGATGGAAGATTAAGAACATTTTGTCGGGATATGTCTTTCAGAAGAAAAAAACTTGAAATTTCTCAACGAGAAAAATAACCAAAAAATAAAAATAGGAAACAAAACTGAAAACTTTTTTTTTGCCGCGTTTTTCTCCTGTACAAAAATTTGAAACTTGATCCTAAGCATATGTGTGTGTGTGTGTGTGTGTGTGCGGGACCCGTATTTCTTTTCATAATTTCTATTGTTTTCCCTGATTTTCGGTGGATATCTCGAAACGCCACACCAAACTCGATGGTAATAATAAGGTTTGTCGAATGACAGATTTTCTTGACAATACATCGCACAACCCCCTAGACTCTCCTACACACGCACACACACACTCACATACATACATCCCCCAACCAACCAAATCTTAGATTGACCAAAATTGAATCCAATTTTGGTTGTTGTACGCGCAGAGCCAGCCCCAATCAAACACAAACTCCGCCTATCCCCATACCCATCCACTGCTACCAATAGTAAAACAGAGACAAAACGGTCGCTGGCTAGTGCACAAACGGGGTTTCCTTTTCTTGTTTGTCTTCAAATATATCATTATTATTATTATTGAGGGCATGTGTGTGTGTTCATAGAGTATGGTATTGATTTTATTGGATTTAGGTTCCGACCAATTTCCAATCATTTCCTTTTCTTTTCTAAATTCATTCGCGTTGTGTGTGTGCGCTCTCAATAATCAAATAAATCATCATCATCGTAATCATCATTGGCCACTGTTGGTCGAGGACAGAAACCCACACATACAATCAAAAAGTTCTGAAAAATTCGTCTGAGCCTTAAATAAAATGTTTGGCGACCAAAACGATTGCCAATTATGCATCCACATCCATAATTCACCTTTGATTTTGATGTTTTTGATGGCTAGCCATATCATAAAAGCAAAGTTTGATCATTTCTTTTTCATTTTGAAAAAACTACAAATCAAAATTCCACAAGAATAATGTTTGTAGAGGTTTTTTTTAAAATTTACCAAAAAAAAAAAACGAGACAGAGTGCGCCAATACACACTGCCTTGATACACTTGGCTTGGTTGGTCGGTGGTAGAATAGAAAACCAACCAGAAAAAGATAGGAAAAGGAAACAGTGGACAGAAATATATTTATATAATATGATGATATTATTATATAACCTTCTTCTTCTTATTATTATTATTATTATTATTATTGGAATAACAATGCCAAGAAGAACGAAACAATGATGATAATAATAATAATAATAATAGCAACAACAGTAACTGGATTATTACATCTCTGGTGTTTGGTCGCGGTCAGAAATTCCTGAAACATGAACACCATCACCGAAAACAACAACAACAACAAAATAACGAAATTCTTTGCAACAACAACAACATCATTGGTGGTGGTGGTGGTGGTGGTGGTGTGACTATAATGATAATTCTGTACAACATAATATAACGGTCATATAAAAAAAAGAGAGTGAGAGAGAGAGAGAGAGAGAAAGAGGAATAACAACTGGTCGGTCGGTCGGTTGGTTGATAAAATGAAGATGTTGGCGGTGGTGGTGAGGACGGTTCGGTTACACAAGATAATACTCCGAGCGAGAAATAAGACGAATTTGATGCATGTGAAGTGTGTGTATATGTGTGATATAATGATAATGATGATGATTTTCGGTTCTTTAGCTTCAATACCCCAAAAGAGAGAAGAGAGATGTCTGCCCGAACACCACCATCGACCCTGAAGATGGTTTATTAATCAGACGACCCTTTATGGATGGTTGAAATTCTCTCGCTCTCTCTCTCTCTGGTATAAATTATTCTTGGCTCTGTTTTAGCTTGTGTTTGTGTGCGTGTGGGTGTGTGTGTGCAAGTGTGCAACACACACTGACCATGAAGAAAATGACCAGACTAAATTGACTATGAACGCCAAAATTGTACATACAACGAGAGAAAGAACGCGAGAGAGAGGCCGGATATCATTCCACCAGACACCATAAAAATGCATAAAAACAATATTATCTCTATAAACATTATAAACACAAGATTTGATGGCCTGGAATCGTTACAAAGTGGGCGTGTGTATTTACCACCGGTGAAGAAGAGGAAGAGATGGAAAAGAATGTCCAATGAAAGAACAATGAATAAATCAATGTGATCAACGAAATGATTTTGGAAAAATGGTTAAAGTTGAGAAGATGAGATGAAATAATAAGAACTTTTCATAAAATTTAGAGAGAGAGAGAGAATATCACATTAAATAATGAAACAACGGTGACAATACGATGAAACCGATTATTAGGAAAGCCAATAATACAATAATCAATGTTGATAGTTTCATCAATGGTGCCGTCGATCCACTATGATGATGATGATGATGGTGTCTATGCATGATGGAAGACCTTTGTTCAATACCACGAAAGTTTCTATTGGATGATGTTTGATGATGTTGCTGATGTTGTTGTAGTTGTTGTTGGTGTTGTTTGCCAGCGTTGTTTGCTACCGGATTGTTTCTGGACCAATTTTGGAACACACGAAATCCTCCCACTCTGTTTGGCGGAACACTTGCTGATCGTTGATGATGGTGTCCAGCATCGATGATACCGGTGGGATCACCAACAACAGTGTTGTCCAAATTACGGTGATTATCGGCGGCTCTAAACGATGCTGGACTATCGTTGATAGGCAACAATGGTGCACCAGCAGTGGTGGTGGCCGCACTACTGGTCGATGCTCCAATGCCCATATAGTTGGATATATCACCACCAGTACTGCCACCAAAATGACCACCGTATGGTTGTTGTTGTTGTTGTTGACAATATTTATTTTTATGACCAGAATTTGAAGAGGTTGCTGCTGTTGTAAAATGAACGCTTGTTCCGCTTCCTGTATGGCTTGAATAATTTGATTGAATCTGATGATGTGAATGTCCGGGCAACAATTGATGACAAATGGAAGGCCGCATTGGTGATACAGGCCGACGGGTAGAGTTTGGCGTAGTTGGCAGCGATTGTGCAAGGCGCATATAAGTTGAAGTAGGCAACGATTCGGATGGAAGTTGATGATGATGATGATGATGATGATGCTGTAGTTGATGAGATAATAATGGAGGCGGTGGCCCAACAACAGAAGAAAGAGGAGGCGTTTCGGATGTGGATGGCAATAGTGGACCGGTTGAACCGCAAGGACATAATTGCAATGATGTACCACTGCTATGATGTGATGAGCCTGTTGTTGATAAATGGCCAGAACGCCAAAATGGAACACCAGCACCACCGCCAACGCCGCCGCCAGCGCCAGCGCCACCGATTCCAACGCCAACGCCACCACCAATTCCACCACATTCACCGCCTTCAATGCTAATTGCCGTTTCTTGATCTGAATCCAAATTGATTCTTCTTCTACTAGCTCTTGACGAACCAATCGAAGCGTGTCTTGAGAATCCAACAACAACTCCAGCACAAGCTCCAGCACCACCGCCACCACCACTACCGGATGTTTGTATGACGCCACTGCCACTTCGGATCCGGTGTCTATGCAATGAGCTCTTAAACGAAGGCCTGGATATTCTTTGGTATGTAAGCGAAGGATTATTATTCTCATTCAAACCATAAGATTCATGAGGATTAGTATGAGGATGATGTGGATGATGATGATGTTCTTGTGGCCCAATAACTACGCTACCACCACCAGGCACAAAAGAGCTTCGTGGTGCTGAAGCAGCATCAACACTGCCGACTCTAACCAATTCCAGTGCGTATCAATTTTTCAATGATTATGGTTGCAGCGCCTCAAGCAATTATTATTATTATTATTATTCTGCTATGTTGATGATTACAAGTAATAATGAGATGCTGGGATTAAATTCTTCTTCTTCTTCGCGTAGCAAACACGTGTATCACTTACATCACACACACATCAAGCAGCATATATGCACCAAGGCTGTTCGGGTAGGCGACAATTATATCATATAAAACACCACCACCACCAAGGAATTATGGCAGAAGTGTTACTTTGTCGCTTCAATATCCCTAGGATGTTTGTGCAACAGAATATAACCGGCCGATGATGTGATGCGGATAATAATAGCAGTAATAATAATGATGATGATGATGTGATGTTAATGTTTCATTCATTTTTGTTTTCGTGGTAGATATTTTCAGGCACTGGATTTTTTTTTTCGTTAAGTATATGTGTGTAATGATGATGACTTGAGAGAGTCAATGATTGAGCAATCGAATCATCCCGGAGAAGAAATAAGAATCGCGTATATGCAATAGTAGTAATAATAATAATAATAATTGAAAAGCTTGTAGCATCGGCATTGAAAGCGGGAAAAAAATCTTGAACAACATCAATGTGTGTGTGTAACAACAAGCTCGTCGTCGTCGTCTTCGGCGTTCAACTTCTCTTCGTTCGCTGTCTTGTATCTTGTCTCTTGTTTTTTTGTTATGTTATGTTTTATATTCTTCACAAGAATTCGTTCTTAGGCAAACACACACACACACACACACATCAAAAACATCTATATTTTCATCTTTGAAGAGAGAGAGAGAGAAACTACAAAGATCATCTCTTTCTCCCTCTCGCTATTTTTGTTGTGTTTCCTTTTTCAATCGATTGAATTCGATTTTTCCGTTTCTTGTATCCAGAAAAAGAGAGGGACCCAAGTCGCGCGTCCGTCGTTTGTTTCTTGATTCTGGTTGTAGTATTTTTTTTTGTTTCTTTTATTTTCTTTCGCTGGTCGTTGTTTTGTGTTGAGAGAATCAGAATTTCTTTTATTGATTTATATATTTATAATGTTGTTGCGCTGTTTGCGCTTGTGTATGTCGATGGTGACGACCCCCTGGTTTCTCCGCCTCTTTATCCTTCTTTATTTCTCTCTTGGTTGAACCAAAGAAAAAAGAGTGAAGGAGTGAGTGAGTGAGTGGATGAGAAGGAGCGAGCGAGCGAGCAAGCGAGAGAAAAGTGAAGAGAAGAGGCGGGGCAAAAACAACACACTGGAGAAGATGAAGATGAAGATGAAGATGAACGAACGAACGAACGAACAGCAGAAAAACACTTGGTCATGTAACTACTATTTCTTCGATGCCATTATATCCAAGAAATGAAACACCGCACACACACACACACAAACACATACACAATAGGATGGTAGGCGTGAACATTTCATGATGGGGACGCACTGATTTTAGTTCCTATTTTGCCCCTGCCGTTTTCTCGGCGCTGCTTGTTCGGGGCTGTTGCTGTGTTTGCGTGTGTGTGTGTGTCGGAATATAAAGTGTTAAGCATTTAGTAGAACATGGCGAAATAAAACTGGGATTTTTGAAATTCTGCAATCGGTTTAAAAAAACGAGGACAACAACAACAACAACAGCAGCAGCACACGAATAAAAGACAAGAAACAAAATGACGTAGGAGATTAGTGTTGTTTTAGGATATTCTGTTCGTTGTTTCCCGTTCGTCGCTTCCTTCTCGTTTGTCACACACAGTGTTTTGACGCCAAGCATCCGAGCATTAGGCAAACGACCCGACCAACCACCAACAATAATAAAACAGAATATAATTCATCCGAACAACAACAACAACAACAACAACAACGATGTAAAAACAAAAAATATATTTTGTTTGTCGCAAACAAAATCAAATGCAAAATTTCAATGATGACTTGATTTGGCTTGCAAATCGTTTTGTTTGGTTATTTTGTACAGTAACAGAATTTAAGATGATGAATACGGCGAACGAACAACAACAACAACAACAAGAATTTGAGAGAACGAAGAATTTCAAAGTCAAAATTTATGAGCAAAGTCACGCATTCTCGATATTTTTTCCTTCTCTCTTTGCCTCGCTTTCTTCGAAACATGAATTATGATGATGATAATATTTCAAAAACAACAAAAAAAAAAACAAATTTAGGCTTGGATGATTGGATTCTTAGTTCATCTGGTTCGTTTTGTGTCTCTTCTTCTTCTTCCTTTTTCGATTCTTGGCTCACTTCTTTCGATCTTTCTCGCACGCTCTCTCACTCTCTCCACCAATTGCATCGATCAACAATAATAACAGCCACTGCCAACCAAAAAAAGACATAAATAAGCAATGCTTTTGGCTAACGAAGAGAGAGAATTATGAAGCACAGAATTCACAAATACACACTTGCACACTCACACAAACACAAACACATTCACGCGGCAAATAAGAGAATATTTAGGTTAGGCGTATTATATGATGATCATTAATGTATGATTATATATCACATAACTATAACATAATTAGTTCCCAACATTGTTCTTATTATTTGGTTGGTTGGTTGTTTGGTTACATCAACAACAATCACCGCCGTCGTCGTCTTCGGCGTCGTTTCATAGCCGATTATCGTATTTTATTTTTACTATTCTTCTTCTTCTCTTCCTTTGATCGGCCATCGAACATTGAAAACATTCATGCCATAATGAGGAATTTTTGGATCAAATCAATCCTTAGCTTGTGGGCTATCATTGATCAAAATCACAAATGTCACAATCATCATCATCATCAGTGGCGACCAAAGTCAAAGGTTAGCGAGCCAGCGCGGTTCGGAAACTTATTTGATTGATAGAAAGCTTATGGCCAAAGATAGAATATGCATATATGCAAGAAGAAGATCAAAAACTGGAGCAAACACATTAAAACAACTTAGCCACCATCATAACAATAAAAGTGGGCGGTGGACTTAAAATATGAAACATGAACAATGAAAAGAATAATTCATTCAGTCATTTTGGGCCTTTGGTAACCAAATGGCTGTAGATGACTGACTGGCTGGCTGGCTTGGTAGTCTCATTTGAAGAGCTTCATATTCTTGGGCTCGACTGGGCGAATCATGTGTGCGGCATTTGATCAGAAAAGCGGACACCACCGTTCGATTCAAACCGCAATCTGACAATGAATTGAATTCTATCTTTTATCCAGTCTGTCTGTCTGTTACACACACACTCAAAGATTGTACACCAAAAGCAAGAATTGCGCTAACTATAAGGGGACAGAGAATGTTCTTGCGAACAGAATCAGCACACGCTTAGATAATACTGTTATTCTGCAGCTGCGGAATAGTGGCAGCCTGCCAGTTCAAATATCGACACACACACACACACACACACACACACACGCACACTAACATACGCAGACCAAGATAGCATAGATATAAAATAAGCGAGTGGTACAACCATTCATCAGAAGAACCCGCACACGCTCGCACAGAATTGGCCGAAAGGCCCGCGCTCGGTCACATTTTCCTTGATGAGATCGACGAAATTTTCTTCATCATCCACTTCTCTCTTTTTTGTTCGTTGCTGCTTCGTTTTCAAAAACATTTATTTGCGCGCGCTGGGCATTCCCCAACACGCCCCATTGATGCGTGTGCGTGCGTGTGTGTCTCTGTGTGTGTGAAAGTAATGCCCCCTGTCTTTACCATTGCGGAAGCAACAACAACAACAACAGCGAAAAAAAAACCAGAACCAAAATCCTTGGAACGCATGTCGTTTTTGCTTTAATAGTAATGACAATAGTAATGACAATGATTATGATAATAATCATAATAAAATAAAACAAGAACCAGTTCTTTACATATTTTTTTCTACTTTTCTCTTCTCTTCACTCTTCGCAATTCGAACACGGTCTTGGAGCTAGGAATGTAGTATGAAAATTAGGCATTGAAAGAATATGATCTAAATGAAGTCATTATAATGATAATAGTGGGCGCCCGGAAAACTTGGCACCTGTCTTCCTCGCTCTCTCGCTCTCAATTCGCACATTGGCTGGGTATTTAGGTAATCATCATCATCATCATCATTCGTAGGAATAAAGTTTCACACACACACAAATATTCGTAAAGAATCAACACACACACACACATTCATGAAAACCCACAGAAAAAAAAAGTCAATACAAGATAATTTGCATTAGATTATATATTGATTTTAGTAATTCAAAAGAAATCACACATGCACACATACACAACACATGAACTGGTATGTTCTTTGGAACATTGCTTCTTGCCCATGGAACAAAAAAAAATGTGAAGCATGTTGTTTCATTGATTGTTGTTACATCACCAACACCACCGCCACAGAATGCTTGTTCCTGTAACCAGAAACATTAGAACGAATGACCACCAAGTGGGCACACACATTGCAACAACCACCACCACTTCAATGGTCTAATTTTACGCTAATTTCCGCCTCATACTACACACACACACACACACACACGCGAACAAATGAATGAATGAATGGACACTAGAATGAGAAGAATCAGAGTGGCCACCTCTCTAATGATGATGGCTATTATCACCAAACAACAACACCAAGAATCGAAAAAGCAGAATCATGGAAAATTTTATATAACCAGAATACACACATACACGCACACACACCATACCATCACCATCAACATGTAATATGGAGAGCGCAAACAAATGATTGACGATCAGCTTTGAATACAGAATGATCTGATATTCTTGTCGTTATTTTATTTATTGCTGCCGCTGCTGCTGCTGCTGCAATGGATGATTGCGATGATGATGGTGATTTATTTGAATAAATGGTGTTTTGCTAATGGTTAACTTTGAATATAGGATTCTCCATTCTGAATCCTTCTCTCTCTTTTACACACATACACACACGCACAGAATACTGTCATATGCAGGCGTAAGCTTGCACAACCGGGATCCCGATTGGAAATAAAGAATCGAAAGAGTTTTTGGCATGCATCCAGAGAAGTTGCATGAGACAAAAACATGGTTTGTATTGTGTATTTGCTGGAACCCAGAGCCAAAACCAAGAAAACATTTGATCCAGAGATTCATTATTAATATTAATATTAATAATAATAATAATAGTAGCTGTGATACCAGCACCCGTGATAATCAATCTGCATACAATCTAAATATCATTGTTCCCATTATTCTTCACATTCTATATTGTTAGTAATTAGCACCCCGAAAAAGAATTCTGGGATAATTGCGATAACCAGTCGAATCTGGATTCCCGTTATTTTTTTTGGTTGGTTGTTCCTCTTTGTATTGCCGGCGCGCTCGATTATCGTATTTCGATTCCTCCATAGAAGGGACATGATAGCAGCTGGGCGATGATTGCCATTCAACCATTCTAAATCCTAATCCATGCTTGTATACCATTATGGATAATGACATTAAAGATACTCAAATGGAGGGAGCAATGAAGGGAAAAAATCTATAAATCATCAAGAGAATTGCGATCTACAGGATATATATTTTTTTAAAAAAATGTGTATATGGCGCCAAATACAGCAGCAAATAGAGAAGGAAGAATTATAGAAAAACAACAAAAAAAAATTTAATTTTAAATGGACACTTTGATTTTTTTCCTCCAACACAAAAAAAAAGATATTCGTTTCCTAGAATTTTGGAGAATTTTGGCCGATCTGGTCCGGTCAGATCATAAACTAGGGCTGGAATATTATCATTATTATTACTATTACTATTGTTATTATTATTATTATTATCATCATCATTACTGAAACGACAAAAAATGACCACTTCCAAGCGATCAATTTCAATTTTTTCAGCTGCCCGTCTCTCTTTTTCCTGTTTTTGAGCTCTTTCAGTTTTTTTTTGCTGGTGCGCTCTCGCACAAACGCAGCGTACGAACGAACGAACGAGCGAGCGCAAAAAAAATGATGGACATGGTTTCCGCCTCTTGCCAGTTCCCCTTTCTCGGCTTTCATTCCAAAATGCATACATAGATCTGGATTCTGGATGGTTTTCAAGAATAGAATTCAAAATTTGATCATCTAAATTTCTTCCACGGACGAATACAAACACACACACACACACACACACACATCTGGGTTTGAAACCAAATCTGTCTGGGGACACTGGAACAGGAAAAAAAGTTCAAAACCCATCAACCAAGACCAAGCATGAGGAGGATACCACACATATAATTATGGGCATACTGGGTGATGGGATACTTCTCCAATTTTCCTAACCGAACAGAAAAAAAGGTCACTTTACTAAACACCATTGTCAACTTTATTTGCGAGGAATTAACAAGAAAAAAAAGGATGTGTTGACTAGCACAAATAGACCGACCGACCGACACACACAAACACGCAAAAACGCACGACAGAATTGAATTTGCTGAACGAAAATAAAGAAAAATAGAAGAAGGAATAGAAGAATCAATAAATCAAAAAAAAAAGACAGAACAGGGATTCGTTCGCGTGCTTTGAATACCATCACGAAGCGCGCACATATTGAAAAAATCTCTACAGTCTGGATAAAATCACAAGAGATTTTTTTATTTTCGATGTCGTTGCTGACATATCTCTTGTGTCCGCGTCCTGTGATTCGGATGAACGTGCTTTGGGTGACGTTTTTTTATTCTGGAAAAATAATGAAAATTTGAATGGAGATCTTTGGTCCCCGAAAAAAAAAAGGAATCCTGATGAATCAAAAACTCCTTCCGAGAACCATATGTTACACCAGAATCCAGCACCACCCGAACAACGACAAAGGATTCCGAGGAATACACCTAGACCAACCACAAAAGCATTTGGGCGTTTTCGGGTGGTATTCAGGGGGGGGGGGAATGGCCATATGAATATGTCATTATTGGCAAACAACAAAAAAAAAATTCTTTTTGTAGAATTTCAGCAATAAAAAAATGGTTTTTGTTGTTGTTGTTGTTGAATTGTTTGTCTGTTGCCTGTTTTTTTCCTCGAATAAATATAAAGTTTATTTTCGGTTATTGTTGTTGTTATTGTTGAATCCATATAAAGAATCTTTCATAGTGATGTACGTGTGTTCCAGTGGTGCCCGAAACTCTTGATGGTTTCTTGTTTGGGCACCAGAATACCAGAATTCAAGCCTTTACTTTAATTCAAACAAAACTAGATAAATGAGAAACAGGAAAAAAGTGCAAGCAAGTCAGATAGATAGAGCGAGAGAAACCAGCCCACAAGCAAGAATATCTTCAGTTGTTACTGGCATAGTTGGAACAGCGAGAGAAATGGAAAACGAACAACCAACAACGACAACGACCGACAGACCGACCAGCCAACCATCCAAACCAAGACCAAAGAGAAAAAAACCCAGAGAGAGGATCCCATCGAATCTAATTATGTATCCATCGTTCCGGAAAAAGTTGCAAAAGAAGGAGGTTGAAATTTGTCTGCTAGTTTGATGTGGATGGGCGTGTGTGTGTGTGTGGAGCTTGGTGTATGGTACAAGTTTTGGTCTGTCGTTCAATGTGAGAATAACAAGAAGCCTGAAACTTTGAAAAAAAGTATAAGAAGAACAGGAACAAGGCAAAAACGAAGAAAAAGAAGCAACAACAACCAAACTAAGAAAAAAAGAAGAATTTAGGAAGAAATGAAACGCAAAATGGAATTGTAATAGATGGGAATTCAATTTTGAATCTTGTCATTCATTCATTCATACACATTCATTGGTTTGTTGTTTCTTTGGTTTTCGGTTTGTCGCCGAACCATCACCGAAAAAGCTGATGAATTGAGATGTGAACAAGTGAAACAAACAGCAGCGAAAAAAAAATTAATTTCCAATGCTCCAAAGACATTCACCACGACTCTGTTTATATGGTGTTGTGTCTCTTCGAAGGATAGTTCCGTTCCAAGCGCAAGCGAAACGAAAAATCAAAAAAAAAAATTCTGGATTTTGAAAATCAATATAAAAAATAAATAAAAGTTTCCCTGGCTCTGTGTTCGTCTGACTACGGGTAAAATTGTCTAAACTTTTTTGGCATGGTTTGACGGTGTTTGGCGGGTCCCATGAAAATCATTTTTTTTGTGAATCACAAAACAAAAATGATGATTGTACCAGCCCAAAATGGCAAAAGTTAACAACTGGTGATGATCAACTCTTTTTGGTTTACAAGTTTCTGGGAGAAAAAAATCTGGAAAAATTACACAGAAAATCAAAGAGAGAGATGAATAAAACATAAAACAAGGGCCCTTGGTTCCTTTTCCCCTCTCTCTCTTTCTCTCTTCGAGAGCAACACAAAAAACTATTGATTCATGCAATCGCCTGGTGCTGTTAGGGTCCACTGGTAGAAATCAATATATTATGAATAGAATTGGATTAGGGAACCACAGTGAAACAAAAAAAAACAACAACCACCACTACCACCAACCAATAATAATAAATATTTTTTTCGGACAACAATGGCTAGTGATGGCCCAAAGAACAAAGACTTGAACAAGGAAAATTTAGATCCGAATTCAGAAAAAAAAACAAATCGAACCGGAACCGGAACACCAAAATGGAACGAGCAAAATCTTGGAGAACCGGAAACAGAATTAAAAGATCTATTTTTATCTTTGAAGAAGCTTCAAGAGCTAAAGTGCGGTAATAAGAGATTTGCTAAGACGAGACACACACACACACATAGACACACGTATCATCATCGAAAGTTTCAAAAATAATAATAATAATAATGAAACTGATGGATGATATTAATGAAATAGGATATTTAGAAATCAATTAGCGTGATTTTTCATTGTTCCTATTATTCTTGTTTCTGTTGGGTCTTGGTCTTGGTCTTTTTATTTTTGATAGATCTTTGTGTGTGTCGAGTGCGTGCCTTTGGTATTTCCACAATCACGACCGACCACCGCCATCATGGACCATAAAGATCCAAAATTTGATTTCGGCTTTCTTTTTTCTTCTTCCTCTCTGGTCCTCATCACGAACACACAAAACATATAAAGGAAGTCGTGGATCATTATAGAGAGAGAGGAAGAGAAAGAAGAGTGATCAAAAATGAGACCCTGAAGAAACCAGAAACAGACACACATACACACACATAACCGTATAAGAAGACATTAATGTGTATTAATGGAAACACTGATGACAGAATGAGATCTTTGTTTCTCATACAAAGTGTCCCGGGAAAAAAACAAAAGAGATCATACAGACACACAGTACAAACAAGCAAGAGAGCAAGAAACTGGGTCCGAACATTGATTCGCAGAGCTAATGGTTTTAGGATTCTCGGGAAACACACACACACACACATACACACTCACTCTATGGCTATTCTGGAATTTCGATTCTTTTGTTGTGGTTGTTGCTATTGTTGGTTAGATTCAAATCAGTGATCTGATCCTGGGAGTGGTTTTATTGCAACGTCTTTGGCCAATCGTGGCCAATGTTGGCCAACAATCAATCGGTCCGATTGATGAAATCAATGCCCGGAATGCAAAAACAGAAATCACATTTCCGCTAAACCAGAAAACAGCCCAGTTACAACAACAATTATTATTTGATAACAAAAAAAAATCTGGCCCGAAATCAAACGAAATGGTAGGAACACCACCAACAGGGACCAAGCCCTAGTTTTGCCCGAACTAAAATGTCGAAAAACCAGGCACACTAATGGCGAGAATTCATAAAAAAAATCGAAAATTCAAATGATTCGTATCGAATTGAAAAAGGAAATAATCAACCAACCAAATGCCATATACCAAGCATTGATTGTTCCAAAAGCAGAATAAAATGAAGGCCAGCCGCCAGTCAAACATATTCACATTTATAGTTTTTTTTTGTTTCTTTCCAAACTGGATTCCCAAAATATGACAATCAATCATTTTTTTTCTTGTTTCATATTGTACCAACTCTCCCACTCTAATTTTAATTTTTTCCCGATTCTGGTATCACCAGGGTCGCCTGCAGTGGTCATTTGTGTGTATGTGTGCCTATACGCAAAAGTCAGCAAGTTTCCGCTGGGTCGTGTGCAGCAAGAGAGCTGTGCCATGGAAAAACACCAGAGGCTGTCAATCAGTCAGCAATCATATGTCTCCAAGGAAGATCCAAGTAGCAAATGAGTGAAACAAAGACAAAGATAGATGAAGCGAAATGGGCCATCGATCATCAGCTAAGGGAAAAAACTATACGTTTCCCGAAGATTTTCAACGTCAACAACAACAAAACTATTAATTAACACACTCTGAAATTGTTTCATTGAATCCAATACTTTTTTCCATTCCTTTAAACATACAAGGGTCGTAGGAAAAAGATCCTTTTGGGATTCAATCTATTCCTGACCTTCTCCTTCATCGCTTGAAATTATAAGCAGCACATAAAAACACGCACAATAGGTACTCTGCCGGGATTTAGGAACCAAGCAAACCTAAAAAAATATCATCGTCATCATCATTACCGATACATAATGTGTCTGGAACAAGAAAAAAGGAAAAATGCAATGCAGCAAAGCAAACATTCCAGGGGCAAGCATCAATAATTTATTACGCGATACCCTAGAATGCATCAGGCAATCGCATTCAGGCGTTTCCCATCTCATTCTCCTTCAAAATTGAATTGGAAAATTGCCGCCAAAAAATAAGAGGCGAATGAATGCAGATTCTCTTATTTTCTGTCAGTTCTGATGGCAATAAGGCCTTAGACTAAAGACCAAGCCAAGTGTCGCTGAAACAAAAAAAAATAAGAATAGAAGAGAAAAATATCTTCTTCTTTTTCTTCCTCTTTTTAATGATTATTATTCTGAAAAATGGTCGCAAGAGTTCAATTTCGTTCGGTTACTATCTCGTTTGGGCTTCTCTTGGAATTGCTTTGCAGTTCTTACGACCTACTCATCATAAAACTGAATACATTTTCCGGAATTCGGCAATTCTTCATGACGAGGGAAGAATTGAATGACATTTATGGAGCAAAAAAGAATGATAAAGACTTGAACCTCTAATAAAAAAACATCTGCCCAAGTGAAACTGGTTCTTGATTTCCAATTAGTCATTGAATAATTCGAATAAGTTAAAAAGAAAGTCCCAACATGCTGGAAAACCTGTCGAACAAACATGGAAGGCAGGAGAGTCCAAACAAAAAAGTCAAAAATAATGGTTGAAGAGCGAGAGACACCCGAACCCAGGGGACCATTAGGAAGCAAATCAAAATCAATTTGTTGTCGCCCCAAAAAAAATAAGTAATAAATATCTCCAATATTCGGTCCACTGTTTGTCTCACTTGTCTAAATTTCACTGTGGTCAACAAATTCCACAAGAAAGAATAAGTTGGAATGCATTGGGTTTTCGAAATTTTTTTTTCGAACTTTGCCACAAAATTTTATGACAAAAGAACCTATCAGTTTCATTGGCAAGCAAGCCAACAAAGGCAAAGAGAATTTGACACCCCAAATGGTCAACGGAATCTATTTATTAACATCTGGAAATGTTGAGTGTGTCTGTATGTGTGTGAGTGTGTGTGTGTGTTCCAAAATAGATAATGAAATTAGACCCATTAGCCTATTTTTTCCAAGTTTCTTCCTTTTAGGGCGTTTTTCTAACCGGTCGCCACTAAAGATCCGCCACGACCCCACCGTGGCTCACAGAATATTTTAATATTTCGTTTTTTCCGACATAATAATAATAATAGTTTTATGCGACAGGGAATACAGAACAAAATCAGTTCCGTTTTCCACTGAAATTGAACATAGAAAACACGTTTCCGCACAGTGCGGCCTCCATATATGATATTGCAGAGGAGTGTAAAACGAGAAGTAAAAGGAAAGAGCAGAGAGGAGCCTATTTCAACTAAAATGACTGGCAGCTTTCTTTTTCCTGGGCCACCGTCGACCAACTCTATATGAATGACAAGTGATTGGATTACAGATTTCGGCACATACTCGCAGACGCATACGAAATGTAGCGAATGGAAAAAAAGTAGCTAATGAAACTTGGCCATTTTCAATTATACATTTTCATTCAGATTTAGTATCGTGGACAACCGCTACAGTGGCGACAAAAATCCTTCAAAAGGATTAGGCGCGAGATTTTCAGCAAAAAGAATAAAAAGAAGGACAAATTTCAATTTCAAATTCTTCAAGCACACACTCATAAACACACATAATTTGCTTAAGCCCTCAAGTTTTCAACTCTTCAACAGAATAAAATCCGTAACGAAATGAGAGAGATACAAATCACACATAGCCCGAACAACGACCAAGAATAAATGAAGTAGAACCCAAAAGAAGAGGTTTAATTTAGAGATTCTGCCGAGATTATAATTGTGATTGACACATTCGCAGAGGGAGAGAAGAAGATAGAGAGAGATAGAGATAGAACAAATTTCCTTTTAACTAAATCAAAACCAAAACCAGTCAACTAACCGAAACCGAAACCAAAATACTAACAAACTAACTAAACCAAAAACGTAACGAACAGAATCCAACCAACTGTTTAACTAAGAGTAATTATTCAACAAACAACACACAACACTTATACAGGCACAAGCAGAATGACAAGACGGATAGATAGAGATGTGTGCGGATATTATTAGTAAGGATAGTCACAAACGCTGCTACTGCTACTGGTACAATTCCAGAATGCATGGAGCAGAGCAGGGGATGCCGAACCCGAAGTACAAGGGGAAAAACAATAATAGAAAAGTTGTTGCTATCGTTATTATAATTGTTATTATTATTTGTTGAGAATATATCATTTGGGGCGCCTAAAATCCAAGATGCACATCTTTCACATACTGGTTATATCCTATAATACTGCTACTTTTAATCCTATTGCAACTAGAAAAAACTTTTACGGAACTCAGATAAAAGAGCAAGAGGAGGAGGAGGAAGAAAAAGAAAAACTATAAGACCCATGTTCAGTAAAAGCAGAAGCAGAAGATGAGGAATATACTGGAGGGATAGTCAATCATCGAACCCGAAAAAAAAGAAGAAAAATTATAGGGAACATCATTCGACATTTGAACCATCCATTGCTAGGCTTCCAAGCAAAAGGCGCCAATCTTGGATGCAGAGTTTGGCCTTTGGGCGCTTTAAATCATCTAACGATGTGCCTATTTTATAGTTTATTATTGTTAGTGTTAAATTTTGATGGCTTCCCAAGAAAAACCCAGCGCCATTCTATTCTATAATTTAAAGTTAGTGGCTATAGTGGCAATAAGTAGAAACATAGTAGACCAGAGCCGCCTTTTTAAATTTTTTTTTGGTGGGCCGCACATAAAGTAGCGTAGAATGAAGACCTGCGACGACATCTCTGACAGAAATACGCCTTCTTCTACTGTTTATAGTGCGTCTCATCATCAGGTCAAATCATTACATTGGACCAATCAGAGAAAGAAATCCACCTTATCATGCTATTTATAGTATGCCTCGTCATCAGGTCAAATCATCATTTCGGACCAATCAGAGGGGAGAACTATCTTGTAGGCGTCAAACAAGCACAGACAATCACTGGTTAAAGCTGATCGCTTTCCATAGTGCTAAAGTGTGCCTCGTCATCGGGTCAAATCATCACATTAAACCAATCAGAGAGAGCAATACAGCCTGTCTTGCAATCTATATATATGAAAATGTAAGGGTAGTTTTGGTAAGCGCACAATCACGGGTTAACCACGCAATCATAATTTTTAAAACTTTCCGCAAACATAGTGTAGATATCAGCATGTCTTGATTTTCGCGCCAAAATTATTGAGAACAAATTTAAAAAGTACAATTCATACACTGGTAAGTATGTCAGTAAAGTACTTTCAAAGTGTTAAAAAAACCCAGCATGCTTTTCATTGGGCAGGCCAAACTTTTGTATTGACCACAGCGTTACTCATTATCTATTGCATTTGAATCATTGTCATCAACATTGTAAATTTTCATGTCTCATTTTTGTATAAAAGCATCTTCTGTTTTTTGTTAAAATCATTCATTTGTTCGAAATCGGCCAGCCAAACCAATGGAAGTGTTTTTGAGAAAAGTATCAGACACATCCACACAACACCATTTCTTAACTTTGGGCCTGTATTTTTTTTATCTATCTTGGTCGCAAAACAAGGCTTAAGATTTGCATGGAAGAATCATAGAAATAAAACAGAATCTGTATGTTTCGAGGGGAACAACAAATATATCTGTGTAATTATAATATTAATAGTATATTTATATTTATGAATCGTGGTGTACGATTCATAAAAGTCTCCTGTTGAGATACTTTCTCATGATCTGGATTCACATCACGTGCTCAATTTACTGAGGATTTGCCCGTTTTCTTTTATCTCTTTTTTTCACGGGTCCCGTCTTCAAGTTCCTGTTTGTGTTTTTTCATACATTATGCGTGTTAAGAGAAACTGTTGAAACGGATATCAACTTGAAACACACAAAATTCAATAAATTTCGTTTGCTTCCTTTCTTTCTTTTGGAGGCGCGAAAATAAGATGAAAATCAAGTGGATCAAGTTGAAACCTATTTTCGGGAATCCTGCTGTCTGTCATTTGCTAGAATGTGCATTGAATCCAAGTTGCTTGGTGGTTAGCAAGGATAATCGAAACCCAGAAACGATTCTCTTGGTTTTGTACATTAAAAGGACAAGTACAAACAAAAATAAACTACCAGACGGAAAGATGGAAAATAATGTGCGTACGGATTTCTTTGCCCGTACGCTGCATAAAACTGATGGAAAAGTTATATTAATTTATCACTTCATGATAATTAATCGGCTACCAATCGATCGTTTTGATTCATTCTTCAAGATACAAATAGATCCAGAAAAGAGAATAATCATAAACGAAGACCGAAAGCGAATGACAGCGAACCAAAAAAAAAGACAAATGTGAATTGATGATGTGTGACCATAGAACTACAACCATGGCGCCCAAGTGTACTAGAAGCCTGAATTCGCTCTTTCGCGATGGTGATGATCACATCAGACAAGAGAAATAAATCATGAGATGTCTTTGCTACCAAATCTTATGTTCGAGGATAGTCAAACATTGGTGGCAAACAATGGCCAACTACGATAGTGGTAACAATGGCGGCGACGGAAACTGAAAACTGGTTCCCAGGAAACAACCAACAATACCAGCAATAACAACAACAATCAGCATTGATTGTCCACCCCTATTCCTGCCAGTATCTTTTCTGTACTATTCTCTACAATTAATCACCAATACAAGCTAAAAATAACCATTGACAGATGAAAGAATCAGCCCAGAACAGATTGAACAAATCAACCATATCAACAATTCAGACCAAAAAACTGGAACAAATTTCCAAAATTAGAAATTTAGAAAATTTCTGACTTCAAGGTGCTATAACTTGCAGCGAACAAGCAAGATTTCTAAATTTAAGGTGTGTGTGCGTGTATGTTCAGTGTTGTGTTGGATCGATCGATATCTTCCGTAATTTACCCGAAACGGAACAGCCCACCAGAATCGGAATGATCATGGTGTAGCTAAAATAATACTAATAACCAGCATATTGAACGTTTTTTTTGGTCGAAAAAAAACCGTGTTATTTGCCCCAGTAAACGAAACTATTCGATAAGGGCCTCTAGTGATTGGATAATAATGGTGGGAACCATGATGATGATGATGATGATTAGATTTTGATCAGGAATTTAATGTTGAAGAGAGAGAGAGAGAGAGAGAGAGAGAGAGAGAATAGAATTCTTCGCTTAGCAGCTAAACAGCATTTTTTTCCTCTGTCTGGTGTTCGTGCATGTGTTCCAGAATGATGATGATTTTATCAACGATTCCGAAACATTGAAAATAAAGGCTCGAAAATCGAAAAAAAAAACATTCACAAGATTAAGTGAGAAACACCATATATCGTACTATGGAATCACAAAACACTATATTTTATCTTCATCAACATCCTAGGGGTCTTGCTTGGAGTAACTTAAACTATGGATTTTCCTCATTAATCTATATCATCTTAAGAAATCGGGCGCTAGTTGATTCTTTCAGAATCTCTTGTAAAGCAAAAAAAGAAAGAAAGGAAGAAAGAAATCAAACAGAGAATCTGGTGAGAAATCAATTGAAACGAAAACTTTTTTCTGGCTTTCTAAATTCTCAACAAGAAGATGAAAAAAAAAGAGGAAGAAAATAGGAAAAAGAAGAAGAAATCCACAACATACAACAACTGCTACTCTGCTTCTTTTTCTAGTTTCTAGTGGGGCATTCGGCTTGCTTCTGTGCTTTAGATTTCTATTTGTAAGTGGCCCATTGATGGTGGGCGTTTATAAGAATGGTGGCTACTACATACACATACAATTCATACCAATATCAATAGTGTAATAGGCTCATCTATTATATCGATAGACGAATGGTCCCGGGAGCTGGAAATCGGGAACATACACACACACAGGGCCAAACATATAGTGGAAAAAAATCAAAAAAAAAAGAATGAAAATATAATGTTTGCCCAATGTTTTCGTTGTTGTTATTGTGGTGATGGTGGTGGTGGTTGGTCGGTTGTTATTTCTTCTGTTTCCTATTGGTTCGATCGTCGGTCGGTTCTCCATGTCCTGTGTGCAATTCTTTCGATTGGATATTTGGCGAAACGTTGCCAAGGCAAAGAACCATGTGACCCCCTTCAGAAAAAAAAATATAATCTTCAAAGACATAGAGAGCATGGTAGATAGGAATGAAAATATATAAACAACAATCAAAAAGCTTAAGCTTCCAGAATCTTTATATTTTTTTTGCCCGCAATCATTTATTCAACGCAACAGAATCTGGAGAAAGCTAGAGAAAAAATTATTAAACACACACACACACACAACAGTCATTGGACCGATCCGAACAATAACGGAAACAATTCAATACAACATTGGACGCCAGAAAAACCACTCTTTCATCCACTTTTCCGCTCTCTTCTGGTGAAGAATGGAACAGAGACGGGAAAAAAATGGGCAAAGTACAAATTATGACAGCAATAAATTATTATTTTTTCCTTTTCCAAAATCATAAAATATAGCCCCTGAAAAATCATGAAAAAAAAACTCCAATGCTGCCAAAAAGCTTTGGAAAATCCAATGAAACCCACACACAGCAAGAGACCTTTCGATGTTTTCATTCTTGGATAGGGTTAAGAATTCAACAATGTACGATCGAAAAAACATAAAATAACCTTTGGCATAAACCAAATGGAAAACGCATAAATTTCCTAAACTCCGCAGTAATAACCATTTTTTGAGACCGTTTCGGAATTTCAATCCAAAAAAAACTATAAAATAATTGTTCTTGTGGAAATGAATAAACCAATGAAATTCAAACACAAAGATCCAAAGGATATCTTTCACAATAAAGTTATAAGATCGGACATTTCTGGCGCGATAAAGTCATCGTAATTGGTTGGATTTTTTTAAATTTTTTTTCTAATATATCGCCATCTATCGACGGCCGTTGGAAACAACAATGTTTGGTTTGTTATTGTGGCGATTGAAAGATCGACGCAGACAATTGGCTCAGAGCAAAAAAAAAATATCGAAAAAAAAGAAAAACTTACCGATTCCAAGCGAATTCTGGCCAATAATTGGATGAATAAATCGAATTCCAATCAAATAATGGGGGAAGAAAAGTTCTAAAATTTTGAAATGAAATCAATCGAAGGCAAATCCGATTCTTGGTGATCGAAAATTTAGAATGTTTTTAATTTTATTTGCAAAGAATTTACCGAAATATGGTGAAAGACTTGTTTTTTTGTAGATCAAGTTTGATAAAAATTGTTCAAAATAAGAAAAATTTGTTTTAAACACCTTGAAAATGATCGGTTGAAAAAAGAAATGCACCAAAATCTTGTTTAGTTTTGCAAATGCAACAGAATCCGGCATCAAATTCTGGGGTGGACAAAGTTGATGAACAGAATTTGGATCAAATGTTTTCTGATTTGGTAGACACAAAGACTTATTCTCAATCTGATAGAACGAAGAAAAAATTTTGGCGGTAAAATTTTGGCCAAATTCTTGCTTTGGAATCGAAATTCGAATCATAAACAGAATAAAGCTTCTAAAACAAATCTAACTCAGGTGAAACACATTGTATATGACGGGTTATCAATGAAGGAATTTGTACACGTGACCAAGAATCGTTTTGCATCACTTTGAATTTTTGTTTTTGATATTCCATTTCAAAGAATATTCTTTAGTTTTGAAAAAGTCAAATTCGATTGTTATCTGAAAATAATCCGCCATAATTCTCTATTCTTCACCAAAAACATTGCGATAATCAGATCCAGAATCCCATTACATTTTTACCGAACAATTTCTAGGTGTGTCCTCATAAATTGTTTACGGCTATGACGGCTAATTTTAATTTAATTTTTTTGTCGAATTTTTAAAATTTCAACATTCTCCCAGAATGCGAAGACCTATCTTAAGGCCTAATCTGAAGAGTACGTCTTAATTTCAGTGATCTTTAAGAACTTAATTGGTTGCTTTGTTGTTATCACGTTTGGGGGCGTAGCTCAGATGGTAGAGCGCTCGCTTAGCATGCGAGAGGTACCGGGATCGATACCCGGCGCCTCCAGTTTTTTTTATTCCGGATTCTAGATTTAGTTTTTAACATTATTCTTAGTTCATTCCTGAAGGGACAAGATGGATTTGGTCCATTGGAAATCGCTAAAATTCGCATTACAATCTGCGCGTCAAATGTCCAGTTCACCGCAATGGATTCAAAGGCACATTCGAGATGAATTTGTGAAAAAATCCCGATATCAGAATTATCGTTCTCGTGCTGCGTTCAAGCTGGCCGAAATCGACGACAAACATAGACTCTTGAAACCGGGAATGATCGTTATTGAGTGTGGAGCAGCACCTGGTTCTTGGACTCAAATTCTAGTGGAAAGACTTCGATTGAAACCGCCAAATCCGAATAAAACTGGTGCAGTAATAGCGTTGGATAAGAAAGATTTTGCACCGGTTCCCGGTGCCATATGTTTGCCCAGAACCGATTTCACTGATCAAATCAGCCAGGCCAAGATTTTGGATGCATTGGATGAACGAAAACCAGATTTGATCCTTAGTGATATGTCACCGAATGTGTGCGGTCAACATGAAGTAGATCATGAAAGAATCCTGCATCTGGTCTATTCGGCATTCAAATTTGCCATCGTTTGCTTAAAAGTGGACGGAAGCTTTTTGGTGAAAATATTCAATGGAAATCAAACAGAAAAACTGATCGAAGATTTACAATATTCCTTCAAAACGGTCAAACGTATCAAGCCACCTGCCAGTCGTATGGATTCAACAGAGCTCTATATTCTGGCCACCAGGTTCAAAGGTGATCGTACAATCATCATATCCAAGTGAACATTCAGTGTATAAATTGAAATTTTTGAAAAAATCCTTTTCCCGCCTTTTTGTTCAAATATGGATTTTATTTGTTTAAATTCATTTTCAAACAAACAAAAAATTTTAGGTCATACGATTAACTCGCGGTATATTTGTTTGTGGAACAATATAATTTAAAAGATAATGAAAAATTATAAGATGATTTGGATAGATTTAAGGTTTCGGAAATAGTTTGCAGCATTTTTTACTGTTTTACTATTTTGAATATTTGAAAAAGACAAACATGTAAGATTACAATATGGGATTATAAGAGTTCAATTGATACGAAAAATCGAACAAAAAAAGATTTTAAATTTCTACCAAATGATCATCTTTGATAATATAGGTTTAAAACTGTGGTTAACATCTAACAATACTAATTAGTGTTTCATAATAGCTCGTTATGGAAAATGGAATTTGCTGCCCAAAAAAAACTTCGTTTTACAAAATCCGATATGTGGCAAAGGTTGAGACTAATCATGTCATGTACTGGTTTTTCTTCTTCTCTAACCATTCCTTTCTGATAATTCCTTCGGCCTCCGCTTTCAATTGTTGCTGCATGAGTTTATCATGGTCAATGGCATGTAGATCGCAATCTTTCAAACCATGATCTTCAAGAATTTTATCCCAATCTTTGTCAATCTTGAGAACTTTCTTGCATTCATCTGAACCAACCCCAAAATAATATCGGCAATTGTCGAATGTTTGATAAACATTGTGCACAAATTCACAAATTTGTTTATATTCTTTTTGTTTAAGCTTACTCTCAATCTTTTCGAAATCTAGAAGAAAAAAAACAGAATTAAGAGGCTATCGCGATCGATCACATTCATGCCATCCATACCCATTGGATTATGGATTTCACGAATATAGTGCGGATTCTCTTCTTCCGTCTGACTTTTAAGCCATGTCCCAGCCAATGGGTGGTTCTGTCATTATCATGTGAATAAAATGACAATTCAATTATCATTGCAAGAAAAAAATCTCCGTATAATCTAACTGACCTTCACAATCTTGAACAATTCATTCATTTTAGCATAAGCTTCTTCTTGGTTCGAGATCAATTGAAAATTCTTTGCATTTGCCGTTTCTGGACCTTGACACTCAGGACAAAAGTAGGGATCGATTTCTGGGAAACGAAACCATGTTAAACCAACACAGGGAGCATGGTACCACTTATTGCATTTGTCGCAGCCAATTTGCTCCTCCCATTGTGGACTCCGGCCACAAAAACAACCAGGATCATTCGTTTCATCATTTTCATTTGGCTGAGAAGCCGATTTTTCCTGTTTAGGTTTACGGCCTCGTTTCTTCTTTTGGTCTTCTTTTTTGGTCATTCTAGCCTTCTTGTTCGTAACAATCGATGATGATGATGATGGTGACTTCCGTTTTCGGTTTTTTGGTGCGACCGAATCAGGTGTCAAACTGAGACTAGTGCTTGTATTTTCTTTAGATTGATCGGCCATTGGATCCAGCGATGATTTCCTCGTACTACTGCCTTTCGATGGTTCACAATCTGGACAAAAGTATTTATCAATAAATTCTATTTCTGTTGCTTCAATATTCACACATTCAACATGCAACCATCGTTCACAATTATCACATTGAATCATCATAGCATCTCGATCCGGATGTTCACAGAAACAAAGTTGCACTTCCTTTTTCTCTTCTGTTGTAGCTCCTATTTCCTTTACTGTTAGGTGATTCTGTTCACAAACATCATTATTCTTATTATTATCGATATTATCGATAATTTTTGGCTGATTTTCCTCTTGGATCACTGATTGTTCAAGATTGTTAGCTTTAGTCAAAACGATTGGTGAACTTTGGGTTTGGACCAGGGGCGATGCCTTAGGTATAATCGGATTTTTTCTAGGCCTTCCAACCTTTTTAATTTTATTGGGCTCAACAGGCATTACAACCTGTTCGACAATCTTTGGTTTTGGTTCAACATTCGACGATGAGTTGGCCGACCAACTAGTTTGACCGATCGATTCATCGTCAGATATCGTTGTGGTGTTAAATTTTGATTCTTTCAATGCTGTTCGTTTGGCCTTTGTCAATTCCTCAATGATTTTCCGATTGACCGAATTTCTAATATTCTGATTCAATAGGGATTTTCTACGCATTATATTCAATCGTATTGCCTCAATATGATTTTGTCGATATTTTAGTTTCATTTGAATGGCTTTTTTATGTCTTCTTTCCATTAAAATCTCTTCATGTCGCTTTCTTTTTTCCTCTTTATCAATTTTATCCACAATTTGCTTGATAATCGATTGACAAATTTTTTTCACATCATTTTCACAATTATTACGATCAGGATTATATCGTCCCATACGTTCACTTTGAGGAAAATCATAAATATAATCCTCATGATCATATCTGGATTTTGAATAACGAGAACTACGCGATGAATGCCGATGAACACTGAATGGTGGTGGCTGATAATCCTTTTTGATTGATTGATTCACCTGGTAAGGTTTATAACTAACATCTGTTTGTTCTAGATGATGTCGCTGTAATGCTATCAATTTTTGCTGGATTTCCGGTGGATTAGCATTCATCAGGGCCTTCCTAACCACTTCTTGGGTCATTTCTGAAGTTACCACAAAATCTTTCTTTTCAACATTATTACCACCGATTCCACTAATGTTTGAATCAACGCTTGATGTTACAGGTATGGTGGATGGTTGAAGTTGAAGCTTAGATATCGGATCGGTTTGCTGCGATTTATTCTCCACCACAGTATTCAAATTTGAAACCGGTTTGAAAATAACCGTTCTTGGACTATTCGTCAAGCTTTGTGATAGGGTATTTGAATTTGTGGTGATTGCCATTGGTTTAACAACACTGTTGGCCGGTTGTAGGTAAACTTTTTGACTATTAGGCAATATCAATGTGTTCAGAGGAGATATCATTGAATTGGAATTGATCAAAACCGTTTTGCTTGCACCACTATTATCACTTTGGCTATTATCAACGATTGTGGCTGGTTTGGCCACCACTCTGATCGGTTGATTATTCAATGATAATTGAATATTTCCGCCAGCCAACGAACTAAGTGGTACCAGGGTTGTACGTCCATCGGCAAGTTTGACCGAAACACATTGTATGTTCTTGGTTGGTGTAGCATTGGCAAGATTTACTGCCGTTATGATCGGATTGGAATTAGTGACCGTCGTTGCGGTCGTTATCGACGTACTATTCACAGGTTTCACAGCATTCGGCGTAAATATGGTATTTATGGTGGAGATTTTCTTCGGGCCATTGGTCGTTATGAAAGGAAACGATTGTTTGTTGCTAGAAGAGATGGCATTCACGGGTCTTAGGATGGGCCCGTTCAAAGCGCTCGGTATTATGGACAATCGTGCAGTGTTATTGGTGGTTGGTCCAATCATATTCGGTGATTTTACCAGGTATGCCGTGGTGGTGTTATTCCGGTTGGCCGATGATAGACTTGTTGTTGTGGCAACATTCAACAATGAAACAGTGTTTGGATTAGATGCGGTCACCAATTGATTTCCACGTATTATGTACTGTGTTCCGGTAGCCAATTTATTACCGGTGGCTGTGGTGCCCACCGTATGTAATTTAATAGCTTGACCGTTCGAAGTATGGATAGTATGGAATGGAATGGCTTGAGATGTGGATGGAGAGATCACGTTGGCCGAGGTCAAAATTTTCGATCGATTCTGTATCATGCTGTTCAATCTAACCACATTATTTCGATTGACATGGTTGCCATTAATTTTGACAATGTCATTCATTGCATGCTGTTTGTTCATCTCTAAACGTTTTTTGATTTCCAATTGTCTCTGTTCTTGAGCGGCCCTTTGTTTGGCCAATTGAATTTGTTTGTCGTTGAACTGTTGTATCTCCCATAATTGTAATTCTTTTTCATTCACCCACTTTTCCGTCATTCTTGGGCCTTTGTTTTGCGGAGATTCTGGTCTTCGACGTTCACGCAAACCGCTCCTGTTCGGTGTGGACACTTCTCTAGTTCTCACCGGCAAATCAATGGGCACAATTATCTTCCGAACTAAATATTCTGATGCCAATCCGAACGGAGGCAAATCTCTTCGTTTCATAATTTCGATCGTTTGCACCTCATTTTCCGTGGTGATCGTATTGATTCCAGACGCCAGTGGTTGCTGGGCCAAGTCATCCCAACGAATCGATGCCCAAAGCACACGAAGTTGTAAAGCAACACAATGTAACGTGGTCATGTTATCGGTTCGAAACAACCAAGCAGTACGGAAATTTGGTCGAGGCGTCAAACCATATGGCCAAATCGAATTATTTATCTTGGCATTATAATTGAAGCCATCAACTTCGCAATTTCCACCACATCTTCCCAATCTTCGTAATTCATATGGTAACGGAATGAATATTGTACGATGTTTCCGATTGGAAAAACGTCCGCTCGGCGGTAATTGACCTTTGGCCATATATGTAACAACTTTTTTGGCAAACTGTTCAGTACCATTCTCGACGATAATCTGTTGCAAATCCACCGATTCTGTCAAATCTTTTTTCTTGGAATTCTCCAAAGCTAATCTTTGCTTGTAATCAAGTTGACATAGCGCAGAATAACATTTAGACTGCGTTTCTCGATCACAGCTTGGTGAGTAACAATTATGTTTCGGTTTTTGACCAGCATCAGGATTAGTATCGGTGATGGCGGGCGAAGGTTTTTTCAATTTTCGTTCAAATTCAATCATATCCAATCGTTTCTGAAGAAATCGATCCAATTTGGATTCGTTGAACAATTTAGGATACAATTTTTTCCTTTGATTCGAAGTTCTACTTTGAAGTGCTTCACTAATATCAATTATATCTTCTTCAACAATCGAATCATAATCATCATCATTTTTTGCTTTTTCCGGTTGATCTTCATTTTCCACACTAAGATCTTTTTCCACTTTTGATTGATCTGGTTTGATTGGATCACAAAGTGTGTTCAGCCAAAGCCAACCGCCAACACCCGATAACCGATATTCTTCGCCTTTTTGTTTCCAAATCTGATGTCTTAATTTACCATTGATTAATTTAATGCCAGTACCAAGGGTAATGTTGAATTTGGATGTGGACGCATCATCAAACACCACTGTTTCTGGATTATCACGTCCTTTTTTATTATCTTTCTTTTTCAATTCATCTCTTTCGGCTTGTGTGGTTCGTTTCAAAACGGTAAAACCCAATGAATCACGCCAGGCATTGTTGAATAGGACAGGTTTCATGCATGATTCTAAAATGGCCAATGCTAAACCAAACGAATTACCATCCAAACACAATGATACTGCTTTTGTCCATTTGTCTCGATATTTTTTCCAAAACGGATGCATAAATGGCTGTGATAGATTGGTCTCCAAGAAAAGCAACGCTTGACGTATCGTATTGATCAAATTGACTTGTGTACCATTCGGATTGTTGGCGATCGACTCGGTTGAAATATTCGTATAAGAAGCCCATTTCAATTCGGAAGCAGGTGTTAGGCTAAATTTATGTGAAAGATGTCGTTTCTTGTCTCTATCATCCAACACTTGATCTCTGCTCAATGCATGCGGATTAAGTGAGTAGATATTTTGATAATTACGATAATTTCCTTCAAATCCAAGTTTGAACAATATTGTTGTATTATAATTGGATGGTAACAATTTTCTCGAGATACGAGTCAATGATTTTTGATCATCCTCCAATATTATAACAGAATCATCTTCACGGAATGTATTGATTGTATTGTAAATATTGACCCGATTCTTGAATGGATCCAATGCAATCGGTTTTTGTTGTAACGTGCCAGTTTTCAAACGTGTCTGCACTCCACCGCTACCATTGAAACCGTTTCGCAGATCATCTTCGTCCACTGCCAATTTGGAATCCAATTCTGCTTGCTTCTCATCGATACCGTTCGGGTCATTTTTCGATTGTTCAGACTTTATCCTCAAATACAATTCTTCATTGACTATCTCCAAATAACTTTTTCGGGAACCTTTGGCCGTTTTGGTTAGTTTTTCAGTGATCGCCATCTGTTTATAAATTTCATCTTTTAGTTCTGTCAAAGTATTGTGAAGTTCTTTTTCATAATGATCAGCATCCAATATGTTTAACAATTCATCAAATTGAAGTCTTGTGGTATAGTACCAAACATTGTCAGATTTGCAATCTTCCACGATGATCCTACGAGATAAAAACCAATATTGTCTACCATGCCTATCCCATCCGATCGGCTCTTGGCGTGGCATTTGTTTTTCAAAATCATTGACACAATCCGTCACACCATTAACTTGATTCTGTTTGCAAATTGGACAAAACCATTCAGATTCTGGTACTTGCTTTAATGGAGGATCCAAACATCCCAAATGGAACACTGCTGGACACGTATCACACATTAACATTTCACCATTTTTTTGACACGCACGACAATGCTCATCATGCTCGATTTTGCCTTCCAAATTTAGAAATTCTCTGGCACGTTGAGTGTTTAAAAATTCATCACATAAATATTCGAGTAAAGTTAATTTTTTATCCAACGATGTGAACGGATAACCACAATCCATGCAATCTTTGATCATTTTCAAATTTTTGGTTTCATCTTTTGAGACTGATGATAAATAAATTCTCAACACTTCTGGCCACGTAACATGATCACAAAGATATAAATAGATGTTGATAGAATCTCGCACATCCTGTGGTCCGTGCTGTGTGCCAACAAGATCATCTTCTCGAATCAAAGCTTTTAATAACGTTAGATGAACTTCTGACAACAAGTAGGTTTGTTCATCGATCAACAATGAGACGGCAAAATCTTCGAAACGAAACGGTGTCAAACGTAGTGTCACAGAGAAATGTTTTAATATTTCGTAAACACTCAATGCACGGATCAGTTCACGTTGAGAAATAAGCAAATCTTCAGATGAGGATGGCAGAATCAATTCTGGCAATTCTTTATCATCTAAAAACAATTGAGCTTTTTCACGTACCGGTCTTCGTTTGCTATCATCACCGTCCTCTACATCGTCATCAGCTTCCTCATCATCCATCAAATCATCAACATTTTCATCAACATCAACATCATCATCATCATCATCCTCGATTTCAGATTCTGGATTCTCATCATCACTTTGCGCTACAGGTTCTTCATATTCTTCATCCACAAATTCATCTTCACTTGCATATTTTTTTCTTTTACGTCCACGCTTTTTGTGCTCGATGGTGACATTTAATTTGGATGCTCTTCTACTGGATCTTCGAGTTCGGGTCCGATATTTGGGCGAAGAATCATCGGAGACAATCGAGCTTTGATTAGAATCATCATCTTCTTCTTCTTCTTCCTCTTCTTCTTCATAAAACTTTTCGGCTTTGTTGTTTAAGTATTTCGTATTATTATTATTTTGGATTTTTGGTGGACGACCACGCCTTTTCGGACGAGCATTAGGCATCTTTATACGGATGGGTTTGGGTTGATAGTAAATTCGTAAAAATTATCTAACACAGCGGAGAAAACACATAAAACAAAATAATTAACACATTCAAATTGGAAAACATATGCTAAAAACTGTCCAAAATTATCTTTTGGACATAGTCTGCTAATTTGGATCGTCATAAAGGAAGCATCGTTTTTGGTCAAAAGAAACATAATAAAAACGAATCAAACATGATTCAGAATCCAGATCATACAGATTTCAAATCACTGTTGTTTATAACAGTAAAAGGCGCCAAAGTAAGAAAAGCAAGATACATCAAAAAAAAACTCTGCTTACAGAATAGGGTAAATTTAATGGCTGCCCGTTGTTGTCGCTGTGTTTTTCCCATTCACAACACAAGTCTCGTATATCGTATATTTCTCTCTCTCTCTCTCTGTTTCTTTCTTTCACTTGCACTTTCTCTGTCTCGCTAAGTTCTTGCCGTTGTGTAGTGCTGGTGTGCTTCTCGATGACGCACGACTTTGTGAACGACCCCGGACCCGTCATATACAGTGTTTCAAAATTATTATTATTAACACAATAATTTTTAAAAATTAAATAAACATATTCGGCTACTTTTAATTTGAAATTCTCTCTCCCCTTGGCTCAGACAGAATGTGGTTGATGTGTCCAAATTGAGAATCGATTTTGAATTTGTTTCAAATCAATTCTTTTGGCAACAACAAAAAAGCACTCACACCATTGGCTTAATGACGACTCACTTTTGGTTAGCTTACTTTTCGATTATTGTTTTTTGCTGAAACAACGCCACACAAAATTTAAAGAGCTTGAGATGATAATCTTGATTTGATTATTTGATTTGTTCGTGTTGAAAATACCTAATTCTGGTGAAAAACATTGAAAAATCAAAAGAATTTATTTATTCCACTTTTTTATTTTGGCAATAACATTACGCAATACGTTTTCCAAGGAAGATTTTCTCTCAACTTATCGAGAACATTTCTCTGTCACTGCACTGTCACTGTGTTTCTTGATTATTTTGATTGAAATCAACGAAAAATGCCCAAAATTCGTACCGTAAGGAATCGTAATCATCCACCACCGGATGGTTGGGATCTTATCGAACCAACTATTGAAGAATTGGAGGCAAAAATGCGTGAAGCAGAATCTGAATCGCACGAGGGTAAACGTAAAACCGAAGCAGTTTGGCCGATTTTCAAGATACACCATCAAAAATCTCGCTATATTTATGATCTTTACTATAAACGTAAATCTATTTCCAAAGAATTATATGAATATTGTGTCAAACACCGTATAGCTGATGCTGCTTTGATTGCAAAATGGAAAAAACAAGGTAATATATAGGCTAAATATTGCTGCTCCGCTCGATTGATTTTTTTTTCGAAAATTTTCACATCTATATGTCTCTAGGTTACGAAAATCTTTGCTGTTTGCGATGCATCCAAGTTAGAGATACTAATTTTGGTACAAATTGCATTTGTCGTGTTCCAAGAGAAAAACTGGAAGAAGGACGAAAAATTGTCGAATGTATTCATTGTGGTTGCCGTGGTTGTTCTGGATAAATATGATCCCTTTCTAGCAAGTACTTTTATTGAAATTTCATCATTAACATCATCATAGTGTATTGCATTTGAAATTTTTCTAAAATAATAATAAAAAATAACAAGAATAAAATTTTCAAAAATAAAACAACAATTCTGTCAACAAAAAAACAAATTCAATCCGCAATAACAAATGGAAAACCAAAATTGAGTCTCAGCTGTTCCAGAAACACAAACGTCAAAATTGTGTGTGGCGCTAAACGAGTGAAAGCTGGTACATAACCCTTGAAGAATCCCATGATTCCGGATTCTTTGTACAAATCGCTCACACAGTGACCGATACCTCGATATTGATTTTTGGTAGAGTTCATCATTCTGGTTTTGAGAACATCCAGCTGCAAAACAAAATAAAAAAATTTTGATTGATTCCTTAATAAATTCTATCATATGAATAAACATTGAAAACTTGCCGGCTGGGTTAAGCAGGTTGCCACGGCGCCCGTCAATGTGCTAGCTGATAGATGTGTGGTTACATTATCTTCAAATATTGTAGGTAGATAGTTTAGTAATAGATATTTGAATTGATCATAGAATGAAAGCTACGGACAGAATCAATTTTGTTCATCAGGCTCAAGTTGGTTTAGAAAAATCCAAAAAATTACCTGTCCAATGGACATCATAACCGCTCGGCCAGTGGCCATTGTTGCACCATTGAACAATGCTTTTGGTCCTTCAAATCGATAAACCTTGATCAATCCATCGATGGCATTCCGATAATTTCTTCTCTCTTTTGGTGGTAATTTAATGTCATTCTGCATGCGAACATTGATCATGTCGGCCGGTGTTCCTGAATGATTGAGAACATATTGTTGGAACAATATTATTCATAAATCCAAGATAATTTTTACCAACAAGGCCGCCCGAAGCGCCCGAGATTCCGGCCAAAGCTATTCTTTGATAAAATGGTATCGGACTACCGTCCGGTGAAATCTGTTGTTTGGCCACTTCATACATTCCGAATCTGGTTGTAGAATATGTCAACTGTCGTAACAAAGATGCCGTCAACCCATTGTAAAGAGCGAAAACACCTTCACTTTTGACTATCCTGGCTGCTGTCGATAACATGGTTGGCCTTGTTTGTGCGGATAGTGGATCAGTGGCGGCCGTTTGAAAGTGTACCTTGATCAAATCCAATGGATGGGTACAACAGGCTGCTCCTGCCGATGCTAATCCACCAAAATACCATCTTGATAGAAGAATCTCCTTTGATTTGTCCGGCATGATTCTACTTATTACACACAAGACTAATGGTCAAGAATCGTCCTTCAGCGAATCAACAATTAGTACCACAAAATATGTGAGAGAAAAGTCGACGAACATGGAACAAACAAGTAATCCAAAAATGTTCGGAAAATTAATTCGAAAACAAAAAATTTACATATCAAACTGTAAGAGAGAGAATGAGAGAATGAAAGAGATGGAGATACAAGCAGAACTAATAAGAAGATGCTTTGGTAAAGCTACTAATAAACAAGAAATGGCATGAGAAGATACCACCACTCAGGTATCAGGGACAGATAGACCCTTAAGGAGACACCGAGAGTAGGTTTTGTACAAAGTCGACTAATAAATATGTTAGTAGAAAAGATAATCTTGGTTTTATAAATTTTATTATCATTCTCAAATGTGCTCCAAAAAAAATAAATGTTCTGTTTGATAAAACAAGTTGTTGGAAAAATGGTGGTGTGATGGTTATGATGTTTCATTCCAATGTTCCTCACATTTCGTTGGAGGTTATTCTCTAATGATGGTTGGCTTTACTTCTGCGCAAAGCGAATTGTTTTTGATTTGATTCGATTTAATATAGCGGTAAAATATGTGTGCGAGAAGAATACAAGATTGTTGTTGAACTAAGATGAAAGCTGCCAATGGCCATGGGCGATAGTGATTTCAATAATCGATTCTTGAAATTTAAAAGAAAAAATCGTGAGATACCTAAAATGGTTGGTGGGAAAAAATCATCCGCTTTTTTGGAATCAGGTAGCTTGCTGGGGTAGTATCGAAAATTTTTTAATAATTTTCAAGCCAGCAACAACAAATTGTCGTGCTGTAAAGTGTCGAGGTAATTGGTACACCACAAACAACAATAAAGATCGTAGAAAACCATATAATTTTCCCTGGTAAATATCCTGGTATAATTTGGCGGCGGCAAAACTAGACAACAAGAATAGACCACAAGAACAGCAACAGCAAACATAGAAGCCACACACGGTTACACGCAAACATGCATAATAGAAACCCGGCACGAATACGATTACTCCGGCAACAAAATGATAGGGAATTGGTCGTAAAACGAAAAATCAAAGCAACCAACCGATTGATTTTCGCGAATCGGTTAAGGTGGGCAGAAGAAGAAGAAGAACTAAACGATGATGATGGAGATATGAGATGTTAAATTGAACCGAAAAACGACAACCTCAGTTGTTCGCCATCCATCACTCATCCAAGATGTGTCGATTCCAACTGCCCAAATTGATCCAGATCTGCGATTTGAATTCGGATTATCACCTGTTGGAATATCCAAATATAACGACGGCCAAATGTTCCAGAAGATTATACACTGATGATGATGATGCTGAAAATTCAAATCATGCGCGCCAGAACATTTTACAGCAGATTTGGCGCCAAATACATCAATCGGAGTGTAGTCAATATGGGTTTGATTTTGTAGAAGAAAAACCCGTACACATACGAACAAGTCAAATTTGAAATTTGAATGCGGGAGAATATTTTATTGAACTTTTTTTTTGCATTCATCAAGGTGGTTAGAAAATGTTGAATTTATACAAACGAACGAATTTAGGACCACCAACAGCCAACAAAGGAATGTTTCGATTCCAGCTGATTCCGCGACCGGCCACAAATTCTTTCTCGATGTACGTCTAATTAATAATTGATCGAATGTTTTTTTTGAGTTAATCATATCCAATGATATTATCAATAAAACTCACTTGATTTGTTAAAAGATTTTTGACGTTTAAAAAATTATTTGGTCTCCCACGAAACGCAATCAATTTGCTATCGTAGAATGAAAACTCCGACAATCCTTCAAAATTGGTTTTCATGATTTTGTATGGTAAACTGAAATGATGATGATGATGATAATTATAATTAACAATGCGGAAATCAATGCACAATGTTTTTTTTGGAGAATGGTGTTACCTGGTCAGGGATGTATCCCAAAAGAATAAATCTTTATCCGATGCACAACCAATTAATAGGTTGTTATCACAACACCAATCGCTGGATGTCAATGGATAACGGTAGCAATCAAAAGACATGACCGCAACTCTTGTGATCATATCATAGAAACGGATCAAACCTTTCTTTTCGGCAACAAATAACTATCGTATTGAGACAAAAGAAAAGCAAATACTTCCAGGTAAAAACCAAATCAAATTTGATCGATTTCAAGTACCTTATTCGGTTCGGTTTTGTGCCATTTTACCGTTACGCCAGGTGAGGAAAGCATTATTTTGGTGCTCAAATCATTTTTAGAATCCGTTTCGGCCAATGATCTTATGATACAAGTACAATCATCACCTGTTGATGCCAAATAATCACCGGAAATCGGTTCAAAAGCAATATCATTGATATGATTTATGTGGCCGGTGAAGAATTGTTGTTCAGCCGCTTGATCGGATATTTTACTGATTACATGGTTCAAAATCAATATACAAAAATCATCGGTTGCCACGGCTAAACTTAAAAAACCTTCTTGTGCTACCGGAAAGTTGGTTTTCGGTCCAAGAGCTATGGTTGTACATTTGGATCCACAGACATAATCATAGATTGGTTCGTATTCAAATTTGCCCAAACGATCATTACCGGGCAAACTAATTCTGTAGATGAAGATTATTTCTTGAGCACAGCAAGCCAGAATATTCGGTGCACTTTCGAATGGGCAAAAATGAACACAATTGACCACGTTGTTTGATTGTTTCAGATCAATTTTGAATTCTTCGTAAAAGTTTGACATTTTCTTCTCTTGAATGATGATTTTATCCATTCCTGGCGATGACAACGATGCTGGCCCGAACGGAGAATTCCTTTGGTTCTTATTCTGTCTTATTCCGTTGATCATGGAAAGATGTTCCATTTTTGTCCGCAAAAAAAAGATGATTCTATTATCCGATGAAAGATTATGCTGAAATCGCTCAAACCGAATATGATGATGATGATTCCTCAATCCACATGGTCACTGATTCCTGACGACTCAACTCACTCGGGACCAACGCTAGATGGCGCACACAAGTTCCAAAAGTGGAATTCAAAAGAGGATTCACTTGATTCTTTTTGCAAAAATACCGCTAAAAAATTTGAGATTCTTCGCGAATTTTATCAGAATTTTTTTCTTTAATTTTTTTTCGGATTCACCATGAAATCAAATTAAATAAAAATCATTTTAAATAGACATTCTATAACAATTCTCGGATTACCAGAAGAATCCAAAAAAAATATAAGTACAATTCACATTTTCATAAATTGTGTTCAATAAATATATAAATTTGGTCCATTATCAACGCTCATTAATGGTCAAATCTTGTTTTACAATAGAATCAATTAAATAATCATTAGTTCGTCGGTGATGATCATCCTCGATCATCTCGTTACCTACAGATAATTAAGCATTTGTATATTATGAACACTCGACAAGAATCGCACCTGCAATTCTCTTAAGCAACAACTGTTTTAGTGTTGATTTGGTAAATACAAAAATACATTAAGATCGATGAATCAATATCGACATATAATTGATCCTAGCGATTCGATATTGTTTCTCTCCGAAAAAAAAAATAATAATAACACAGACAATTAAAGAGAATGAGGAATCCGAATTTTTCGTTTTGGTTTTGCACTTGTTTTGCTACAATCTTGATTGGTGGCTGAACATGGTCAACTTAATGGCATTGAATTACTAACATTATTGCCGCCGCTCTTATTGATTCCAGTATTGGCATTATTATTATTGTTGATATTACTTTCGAATGAGCTCTTTTTCTTGAGACTTTCGCATTTGTTCAATATCTTCTGTTTGGTGGCCTGTAGTTTTTCTTCAACAGAATTTGAACGAAAATCAAACTTCGGTTTGGAACGTTTTGTTTCTTCATTTTTATCAGAATCTTTGGCCATCACTCCATTGTGATTCGGTTTTATGGATTCGGTCAGGGAAATTGTACGATTAAAGGAGCGATTTATGAATTCAGGATCGTCATCCTCTTCATCATCATCATTGTTATCAACTTCATCGGAATGATTATTATGATTTGAGCTTGCATCATATCGAGGCAAATGAGTAATTCCTTCTTGAGCTAATTCATTTATATGATATTCAATTATTTCTTCACCTTTCTTGATATTTTGCGAATAGTGTTTCACCGCTAATTTCTCGACCATATGCTCGAAACCCCAAAACGATTTGATTTCAAGGCTTGCTTGCTGTTCAAAAATGGTCCAATTTTCATTGTCGGGGCAAACCTTTCAAGGACAAAAAATAAAAAGATTAGCAATGATGTTAATGATATTCAATCAAAATTCACAAAATTTACTCTGTAATGACACAATTCATGTATATTTATATGACTGGAAAAGCTTTCATTTTTGGCTTCAATTCTCAGGACACGTTTTTTCCTATTTAGAGTATTCTTCTGTATAAATAATACTTGATCAACTCCGGTGATCTGCGGTAAAGAACGAAACAAAAATGGATTAGAAAACCTTGATTTCATCAATTTTTTTTGCTTCGGTGTTGCCAAATCAATTACTTTACGAAGAAGATATGGAGCATCGACACTGATACGGCAACGTCGTTCAATCACATGAATAGATCCATCTTCGCTAGTATTTTCATAAATTTTATCGCTACCAACAAATACTGGTATTAAATGACAAGTTGGGAAACGTTTTTCATAAGCCTAAAATGATGAAAAATGAAACCAAAAAAAAAACATATGAATGATGAAAACGAAGCAAGAACGCGGCAAGAATGGGTTCTGAAGGTCTAATTTTCCGGGAAAATTTGGCCTGCCTGCATGTGACAGTTCTTCATCAAATACAATCAAGAAAAACAGATTATATGCAGTGAAGCCATTGCAAATAGCAAAAATTTCGGAAGAATCAAATCCGTTTGTGCTTGGTATGCATTAACCGTTACATTAGCAAGCTTTCCAAAAGGACCAGAAAAAAAGTCATTAAGTAATCGCTTTAATATCGAGCGGCAACAAACGACAATAATCTCTTTTCTATATGTTTTCCCTCTTAAGTGATCCTCTATATTAGCTAGCTACTAGATACTGGGAATAACAAAAGCAAATTATTCTAAATGTCATGTTTCTCTCTCTTCAAGTCTTCTTGGTTCTGGCACTTTTTGGTCAATATTAATTAATAATTACACTGGGGAGATCGACCGGAAATTCTTCATTGTACAACAAAACAACACTATATAAAAAATCAATGAAAAGAAAAATGCAAACATTCTGTCACGAAATCAATATCAGTGCACTTCGTCTTCGTCAGATAAGAACATAAAAAATCCCGAACAGCGCAAAAAAAGGGGGGCGATCGTTTTTTTCGGTTTACAGAAAAGCACCATCACTTTTACTTACCGCCATTACCAATTCAAATGGATATTTGAAAACCCTTACGGGAGCAGTATATTTTTGTACCATTTTTTCGAAATTTTTCTCAAATCAAATTTTCGGGAAAAAAAATTATGCACTTTTTTATGTGAATGAAATAAATAAGTTTGTTTCTTTGCAAAGATCACAAAAATTTAACGAGTTGACTAGATTGTCATGGCGTTGATTTTGCAATCTCATCGAAATTATAGTGGATTTCCTGGAAAATAAATCACAAAGATGAAAGAATCGATATTCCATCATGTTTATGTTTGGAAAAGATAAAACTTACTGAAGTCCTAAATTTATTATTATCACCTCTCTTTTTGCCAAAAAAAAACAACTTCAGATTATCGACCAAGGTCGAATCGAGCGGGACAATTTTTTTAGTAAAGAGATGAAAATACGAAGATAAAGCACGCGCGGTTGGATGTTTTCAATTTCGATGCTACGGTTGAAAACAACTCCAATGATGATGATGTCTGCAGTTCAAGGTTTTTGCAATCGAACCATCCAACATAGTTATTTGGTATATCACAAACATAATAGGATTAAACAACAAAATTGTATAACACCCATCAAGGAATTATATAATTGAAAGAATTTCTTTTTGTTGTTGCGATGATTTGTGAATCAGAGCACCACCAAGCATAAGACCGGAAATCTTGAGATGTCCAATTCAAAATATCACTTGGCCGAGAAAATCAAGACAGAATGGTGGAATTTCAACAACAACATCAATGCCAAAGCCAATGACGATTCACCCAAAACAAGGGTCGATATTATATTGATGATGATTGATGGGCACCATACAGGAGAGAAAAAAATTGCAATTTCAATAAATACGTTTTGAAGGCGGAAGGCGACAGACCATAATTATTTTTTCTTATACTAAAAATAATGATGATGATAAGACTGAAAAAAAGCGGAATGAAACAAAAAACGGTTTAAGTTTTAGTAGTCATTATAAAGCAAAAAACGGCAAATAACGGTAGGTAAATAGTTACATGATATTATTATAAAACAACACAAGCTTGGTCTTTGTTGTTGTTGTTGTCGATGATTGCTGTTGTTCTTTTTTTGTTTGCTTGATGTTTTTTTCTGCAAGGTGATTTATAACACAGGTGTTGTAAATATGTTTGTTTCTCTTCTTTTAATCACAACATATCGACGCACTGATTGCGTTTGAAGCCAAATAAAGGCATTGTTCATTGAAAGAATCCGTGTCTTCAGCAAAGATTTTCATTCATCATGATATCTGAAAGAACATAAACAACAACGATGAGTTTGAAGTTTTGCTTTCCATTCGCTGAGCTGTTTGTTTGTTGATGTCAAGGAACACTGCGAATCTTGCAAGAACTGTTCTAATTAACAGCGATGATAATAATAATGACCATTATCGGTTACATATACACACACACGCACACACACTCACATCGTCACCAGCTTCGGATCAGGGTTTCAGGGTTGGACTACATGCACTGAAAGAAGAAGACAGAAGACAAGAGGCTGGATACATTTTGACAATAACACACACACACACACTCAATGGGCTTAGGAGAGAGACTAGCGGCAGCAGCAGCCAATCAAGTCAAGTAGCTCGAAACATTTTAGCTTGTCCAAAGCAAAGCAAAAAATTCTTTTCTCTCGTTGTCTCGTTTCTTCCTTTTTCTTCTCGGTTATTGACACGCTTGCGCCATACATGTCACACTATATCATATATATTCTGTGCATGCAGAAAACAAAAATGTGCACTGCTAAAATATCATTTTTTTATTATTGTTATTGCTATTCATGCTATTAGAGATTCTGCATGTTGGGGAAAGGACACAGCCAACCAAAATCATTTTCAAGGTTTCCTACTGGAAATCGTCTTTCTTTCTGGGTTTTGGGGAAAATCCCAGACCGAAAAACAAAAAACAAAACTCCACACACACATGCATGGGTTTGATTTCCCGAATTTTCCGATCACCATAATCCTTTGACATTTGATTCATAATCGGCTTGGCATTTGAGAAAAAACACGAACACCAACCATAAAAAATAATGACCACACGCGATTGGTCTTTTTTTGGTTTTGGTTTAGCAGGAAATTTGTTTTGTCAACAAACAGAAAATCAGAAAATGGAAATTTGAATTTAAAAAAAAACAATCGTATTTCACTATCGATATGTTTTTGGGTGGCGTTCATCACATATCAAGGAACACCACATGTGTTATGTTTTGAAAACAAAGATAGATTCTGCCCTGAAAGAATGTCAACACTAATCAATAAAATTAGTGAAGGTGAAAGAATATTCATCTCGCATGGTATTGATTTGAATATTCGTTCAGATGGACGATCATGTGATGATCATCGTTTGATTATGATTGAACAAAATGTGATTGAAACGTGCAGCGGTTCGGCACATGCAAGATCGGGTAACACCGATGTTCTTGTGGGAATCAAGCTTGAGCTTGAAGAAATCAACAAAAATTATCACGGTGATGATGGTGATAATTATGATGAAGAAGAGAGTGATAAAGGAAAAGTACAAGTTTTTGCCGACATATCAGCAATCGCTTCGCCAGCATTCGAAGGAAAAAAAGGTGAAGATATCACCTGCCAGATTGAGGCTTTGTTTTCCGGATTTTTATCCGATTATTTAGATCTGGACAAGCTAATTATCGTACCAAATAAATCACATTTTGTTCTACATATCGACATCGTAATACTAGAATGTTCATCATTAGCATCATTGATTGATATTACATCGATCGCAATCAAAACAGCTTTGCACGATGTTAGGTAAGATGTCAGAAAACAAGTTGATAAAAATAAAATTCATTGTTGCCACGCAGAATACCCAAAGTTGATATTCTGAGTGCAGAACAAAATGAATTTATCGTTTCAGAGGACGAATTCAAAGCCATACCTTTGGATGCTAGCCGTGTTCCATTGGTGACCAGTTATGCAAAGATTGGTTCCAAATTTGTCGTGGATGCCACTTGGGAAGAAGAACAAGCCAGCGTTGGAACCATTTCGGTGGCTTTCGTTCCACCAGATCAAATTGTTATGATCAAAAAGATGAGACATGGATCAATCAGTACCGATTCGTTGTCATCACTTTACGAAGTTTGTTGTTTTGCTGAGAGTTGTTTCACTGTTGAAGATCTTTCACTGACTAACCACACATTTTTTCTATTTTGCAGCGTGCCATTTTTTTCGGTCAAGAGCTAACCAAAAACTTTAATGCCAAGATGAAGCAAAAAAATCTGAAGAAAAATGGTAAAATTACGTTTTCATTGAATTGAAATCGAATCATCAAACGAACGTCTGCGTCACGGTCATCATTTTATTATTTTTTTGTGTTTTCAAATAAAAGAAACTTTCCCAAAACAATAATTGCAGAGAAATGTTTCGGCAAAGCGTGCGCGTTTTTTCCAATCACTTGCGAAACACATGATACTTAAGTGTAAGCACTTTCGATAGTATTGATTATTATCGTTTTTGTCATTCAAAACACTTGAAAAACCACATTGGAAAAAAATCCAGAATCCGGTTAATATTATTTGCGCTCTTTAAATCCCGAACGATCGATTATTTGTGAATTGTTGTATTTGATTTGTTTTTGTTTTCGGTAACGCCATTGCGCCAATATCGGAATGCCAATGCCGATTGTGTCGTTCATCAACGAACATGTTTGTTTATATTAAAATTTTCCATTTTTTGGAAAAATAAATTTTTGAATTTCATCCAATTCCAACAATTGATGATTGTTTAATTGTTCAATTTCGTTGAAAAACATACACTGATAAATGAATTGTTTGATGAAAAAGCACTTTGATGCTTTTCAACACCATATAATCAATTATACCATATTGTATAGACAGGAATGTTGGATAAATTTGCCATGAATAATCATCATTTAAAAAATAGAAATCATGTAAGATATGCGGATGAAATAAAATCATCAAATTCACAATCATCTGATAGTGATCAAATTGATTTTAAAATACCTTGTGATGTTTTCAACGAACCAAGACATCTGGACGAAATCAAAGGCCATGATGAATTCGTCAATCAAAATTGGCGCACTAAAGAACGGGTATGTCGATGTTATTCAGTGTGTGTGTTCCGATTTATATCTTTAATGTCTTCATGTTTCAGATGAAAACATTCGGGGTGGGCATCGTGCTTTGTTTAAATGTCGGCGTGGATCCACCAGATATAATCAAACCGAATCCTCATGCAGTGATACAATGCTGGACTGATCCGTTTGCATCAGCGCCAAACAAAGCTACCGATACGATTGTTAATAATCTGATCAAACAATATGAACGCCTACAATCCAGGCCTCGAAACAAACATCTGATCGATCCGACCATTGAAGATGTTAAAAAATTGTGCACATCATTGAGACGTACCTCCAAAGAGGAACGTGTTTTATTCCATTATAATGGTCATGGTGTACCCAAGCCAACCTTGAATGGTGAAATATGGGTTTTTAACAGAAGTTTTACTCAATATATACCATTATCATTATACGATCTGCAACAATGGATGGGATCACCATCCATCTATGTTTTTGATTGTTCCAATGCTGGAACCATTTTGGAAACATTTCAACAGTTTGCCATACAACAACAAAAAGAATATGAAATGAACCTTAGGTCGGCCACCAATTTCAACAAGGATGGTGAAAACACAAATGGCAATAATAAACCAACTCCACCGCCCAATTATCAGAATTGTATTCTGTTGGCAGCTTGTAGCAAAGGTGAAATATTACCATTACATCCGGATCTACCGGCCGATCTATTCACATCATGCCTTACCACACCGATTAAAACCTATTTGGTTTGGTTTTTGAAACAAAATTCTCGTAAACTTACACCAGAATATTCTATGGAATTCATCGATAAAATACCTGGTCAACCAAATGATCGAAAAACTGTGCTTGGTGAATTGCATTGGATTTTCACTGCTGTTACCGATACAATAGCTTGGAACACTCTTCCACGTGAACTGTTTCAAAGATTGTTCCGTCAAGATCCATTGGTTGCGAGCTTGTTTCGTAATTTTCTTCTAGCTCAAAGAATATGTCGATCATATGATTGTACGCCCATTTCCAATCCGTTCATCAAATCCACACACGATCATCCAATGTGGGAAGCTTGGGATCTGGCCGTTGATCATTGTATATCTCAATTATTCAAAAATGATGATAACAAACGTAATCCTCAAGTTTATGTGCCCAGTCCATTTTTTGCTCAACAATTGACCGCATTTCAAGTATGGCTCAAGTTGGATTCACACTTGAAAACAACGCCGGAAAAATTGCCAATTGTACTTCAAGTACTATTAAGTCAAGTCCATAGATCTCGAGCCCTTGATTTGTTGGGAAACTTTTTGAATCTTGGTTCTTGGGCAGTCAATTTGGTAAGTATTCTAGTTTTCCTTACAATTTACAATTTGAACTATCATTATTATTATTATTATTTTCCAGGCTTTGTCTGTTGGAATCTTCCCCTATGTGCTTAAATTATTGCAAGCTTCGGCCAGAGAATTGCGACCTTTTCTAGTGTTCATATGGGCCAAAATATTGGCAATCGATGAGGTGAGTTTTTCAAATATTAAGATTTTGATCTTTTACCATCATTTTGGAATTTATTTTTGTCTAGACCTCTCAAAACGAATTAATTAGAGACAATGCGCACCGATATTTCATGAATGTCCTGTCGGATTCAAACATATCAATCAATCATCAAGTAATGAGCGCATTCGTCTTGTCCGTAATGATCCGCCACAATCCTAGTGGACAGAGAGCGGTCATCCAAAACAATTCAAATTATCAATCTGGATCGATCATTGATATTGCTTTGAATCTGTTGATGGATGATACCTATAATAATATGAATCTTAGAAAATGGCTAATAATTTGTTTGGGTAATGTTTGGGAAAACAATGAAGAAGTTAGGTGGTTGGCCACCAGGAATGCTGTCTACGAAAAATTATATTCATTCTTGAATGATCCGGTGCCAGAAGTTCGAGCTGCCACTGTTTTCGCTCTTGGCACATTTATCAATAGTATAACGCTTAGAAATGAACACGCCAATGAGATTGATAGAAATATCGTTTCGACCTTGATTCAAAAAATATATTATGATTCATCGCCATTGGTTCGGAAAGAATTATTGGTCACGTTACATTGGTTCATATTGACTTCTGAGAATAATTTCTTGCCAATATTCCGGAAAAAAGCTTATGAAGAATATGTCTCATCGAATAACAACAACAATAACAATACTAGCCAAACGTCTAAGCTTAGCAAGGAAAATCTTTTAGATGGTTCCATGAATTTTTCTATGCTGTCCACCCATTCAAATCCATCCAACATTCCAAATTCATCATCAGGTTTGTTATTTTTGGTTGACCAAGTTTATGTGAAAATACTCAAGGAGTTTTCATTTTTTCCGCAGATTCATCCTTGATTAGTTTCAATCAAAAGCAACCAAATTCTCGTGAAAGAATATTCAACAAACTGTTGACTGTGCCGGAAAATGTTAATCCGGCAGATTTGAGCACAAATTCGCAATTGACGCCACCGAATCAAATGAAATGCTCATTTAACACGTTAAATATATCCTCAAATCAATCTTTGACCAGCATTTTCGATCGTGTTTGGCAAGTGATTGAATTGTATAAGCTTGATCCAAAAACCGAAATCGCCAATCAAGCATTGGTGATTTACAATGAAATACAAGCAAAAGCGTTCACGATCAAAGATAATTGTTCAGATTCTTCTGAACCATCATCACCAACCAATCGTCCCAAGTACCTTTCCAGTGAATCGCCCATAGTAAATTCTACTGAATATCTGGAGAAAACATTGCCAATCAACGAAACTAATAATAATCATATAATTAAACATCATTCTGGTCGAGTATCAGTGTCTGCCATTTCCAGTCCTTATTTGCCCCATTCGAATAATCATGCATACTTTTTGAGCCAGCAATATGTACCGAAGAGAAGATTGTTTGGAAAGGATCCATTGTTGAACGATAAGAAAGAAATCAGTCTAACCAATGGTGTATGCGATGCATCCAAAGAATCACTATCATCCAATGCAAGCAATTCAATGACCGATTCCTATCAAGCATGTAGAAAGCCATTGATCAGTACGGTGTTTGTTGATTGGTGTACCAAACAATTTAGCCGGCCGTGTTCGCATGCTGGTATCTGTTGTTGTACCAACACTGAGATGAATAGCAAAGACACGATTGCCGAATGGAGATTGAATATGATCCACAATCGTTATGTAAAATCTAGAAATGATTTGATGCTTAGTTCTGATGAGACCAAACCAAACAAAAGAAAAACGTTGCGAAAGTTTCGCGCCAATTATTCAAAATTTCATCCATTCGAAAAATTCTTAGCATTAGCCGATGAGACAACGTTTTCTATTTGGAACTATTCAAATGATTCAACAGGTGATGATTTGGATAAATATGAAAATGATAGTCATTCAAGTGCCAAAACCAGTGCCAAAATAACCGATTTGCACATAATCAATACTCAAGGAAAAGCATTGCTAATGGTGGGCAGCGATGATAGCTCAGTAAAAGTTTGGCGCGATTTGTTTCCGCTAACATTTCCGGAAATCTCATTAGAAAATTATGATTCAACACCTCGACCAATCAATAGATCAAGTCCCAAATTGTTGACCGCTTTTTTCATGTTTGAAGATCTACCTTTAAGACAACAGGGAACCACACGGAAGGATAGAAAACGTTTTGTTTTGGATTGGAATGATTCAAAGCAAAGATTGATCGCCGGCGGTGATAACAAATTCATCCGTATTTGGGATGCTAATCATGAGAGGAAGATTCGCGATATTGTGGTGGGCAGCGATGTGGTCACTTCGGTCAATAGTGATGCTAATCATTTGATTTGTGTGGGCTGTGAAGATGGCGCATTGAGGGTGTTTGATGATAGAATATTTCAAAATGATGGCCGAATCATGTCGTTTTCCAGCAGAACGTCGGCAGTGATTAATGCAAAACTATGGCCTCATTCCTATACCGATCCGATCAACATGGTTAGTGGACATGCTTCCGGTGAGGTTTGCTGGTATGATAAACGCTTGACAACCAAAGCTGTCCGTGTGGAGAACAGTGAAAAACCAATGACCAGTATGGGATTTCACAACAATACCGATGTTTTTGCTTGGTATGTGATGCGACCAAGAAACTGTTTGGTTGACTTTCTGGTTCTCAACCTGAACTCCTTTTTCTCTCTTATTGAAACAGTGCATTAGGATTGGAAAATTCCGAGATACAATTCTTTCAATTGGACACAATCAAAGGTCCGATCATCAGGAATAGGAATCGTAAAGTACAGAATATCTCCCTACATGACCTTAAGGTATTTATCATTTTATCAAAGATCGAGAATGATCATTTTGAATTCAATCTCAAAATTCCATCATTTCATTCTTCAATCTAGGCAAAGATTGCAATTTGTTCATCCGATTCTATGGTAACAATTTGCAAGACTCCATTACGGTCGAATCAAATGTACATTTTATGAAGAATAACATTCTTGTATTCTTGTAGATTTTATCCTGTGTGTGTGTGTGTAAATAAATGTGTGTCCAAAGTCCCCCGTACCCTCCGATGTGATATAGTAAAAAATTTGTGTGTTAAATTTTTTTGTTATTTTAATCTTTTTTTCAATTAAAAAAAAATTATTCATGTCATCATATCAACAATTTGATCCTTGTTGACCAATGGGAATACGAATAAAAAAATCCAACCAGAATGAAAATAGTGAAAAAAAACTGGAGGCGCCGGGTATCGATCCCGGTACCTCTCGCATGCTAAGCGAGCGCTCTACCATCTGAGCTACGCCCCCGATGATCTCTAAGACAACAGGGCAAATTACTTATTTTGAGTAGTGCAAATCAAAACGTACTTTGTGAATAAAATGCTCAAACACGTTTCGCCATTGCTGATACAGCGACCAAATTGAAATTCGAAGCCGAAAAAAATAGAAAATTTTGAAAATGAGCAGCCGAAAACAAACACCCAATGATTTTCTTAAACAAATCATTGGACGTCCAGTGGTGGTCAAATTGAATTCGGGAGTGGATTATCGAGGTATTTCGGATATATTATTAACAATTTTTTTTGAAAAAATTGTTATTTTTCTTAAGGGGTTTTGGCTTGTCTTGATGGATATCTGAACA